>ARYC01005132.1:0-37696 GCA_000711775.1 Oxytricha trifallax | reverse complement strand
AGGTTTTTATCATAGAAGTATTAAACCAGAGAGAGAGCGCAGAGATAGGGGTTTAAACTTAAATTGATTATGTGGAGTAGCTAAAAGAACAGCAACCAATCGAAAAGATTAAGACATATTAATGTGAAGACTGCTAGAATCATTTCTCAACTGAACAAAGCTTGAAGAGACACCTTAAAGAGGTACACTCTGGCAAAGCCAAGATCTATTTCAAGCATGAAAAGGTAGTTGGTAGGTATTAGTGTACGACATGCATGAAATCATATACTCACTCACTAAAGTTAAAAGGCATATGCAAAAGCATCGCCTCAGTGAGTTCTTGATTGAAGATTAAGAGACTAAAAAATTAGTGCCAGCTAAAAGAAAATCTAATACTCTTGAGTCATAAAGAGAGTAGCAAGAGAGACTCAAGAGACAGAAGCGATATGAATCGATGAACCAGCCGCAGGTAATACAATTTTAGCATGCTTCTAAGCGAAGGCTATGAATATACCTGCATTAAATGCAGTTGATCTCAGCACTTGTATTGAAAACTACTTGAATATAAACGTGCCTGCAAAAGCAAACCTCATAGTAGTTGATGAGTATACATACAAGGTGTATCCATTCAGTTATCTTATTAACAACCAACAGTATTAGAACGAGTTTGCTAATGAATACATGGTACTTAGAGAGGCCTAAAGAAAAGACTGCAAGAATTTGCTTAAGCTAAATGGTGTTATTTTAAGTTATGGTTTCATCGCATTAAGGCTAAAGAAATTTGAGATGACTCTGAGAGACTACCTATCACAATAGATACCCTGATGATTTAAACGATATACTCTCAGATATGATTCAGGGTGTTAAGGAGTTGCATGAACTTGGATATGTTCATAGAGATTTGAAGCCTGAAAACGTTATGCTAAATCTCTGCCCTTTAGAAGTAGTGGTTATCGATTTCAATAGAGCTTTAAGATAGGAGATTGTCACTTTAGCACAGGTACTTGGTACTCCAGGTTACTTCCGTGGACTAATAGTTCCGTTTAATGGGATGTTTGGGTAGTAGCAGCAATAATATTAGAAAGTGACATGGAATGTATGTCTTACTTTGGTACAAAGCATGAAAAATAATGAATAAGTTTGGCTCAGAAACATATAAAGTTAGAAGATGTCTGCTAAGAGATTAAAAGCATAGTAGAAATGATAATATTGAGAGCTCCTATCTATCCTCGGTAAACATTAGATGACATACTTGACCACTTGAGAGAGCAAGGTTCAAAAGATATAATAAAGACAAATAGATAAAATTTGTATGATTTAAGTAAACTAAAGTTCTTTAAATATTCATTAAATTAAGATAAAACCTGCATTTTGTCTACTAACCCCTATAAGACCCCAACTATACCCTACAAATCAAAGCACTTATAAACCTCATTAAGGGGTTTTGGGGTTTTGATTGTATCAATAATAGCTAGTCTTTATATATTCATAGCTATTATAGTTTAAATAAAATCTTGCTAATTAAATATATAAAGAATTGGTTTTCAATTAATTATAATTTTAGATTGGCCATTAATTAACATAGATTTAATTATTGCCCTTGATATATTAATTACTTAGAGAAGAAATAGAGAAGGCAAAATACTTTAAAGACAAAGATTAAAACGGAAAGTTCATTCAAAATCTCATTCTAATAAAAGGTAAATAGAGACCATTAAACGATGAAAATGATTATGAAAAAATGATTTGCCTTTTACAAAGGAACATTTTATAAGATTGTCAATAAGTTAACCAAAAAATTTAAACAAATCTTAGCAAATAACTCGCTCAAATTTAAACTTTCAAGAAATCCTGAAAGAGTAGCAGAAATAGAAATACTGTATTTTGGATGTTGTAGACAGAAAATACAAATAAACTATTTAATAAATTTATCATTGTGCATCTGGTTTGAAAAGTAAACTCAATGAGCCTGTTAAGAATCCTTTAAAGCACGTTAATAATCATAATTCACAAGTAGACTCTACTTTTATTCAGGAATACTTGATGTAATGGCTTGCTATTTGTAAAGATATAAAGATATTGCACAATTTATGACTCAATGGGAATACCTTTCAGAAAGTATCGTGAAACATTCTGACCTCAACAATGAAGGCGGGAGCATTGGATTGTTTACAAAACAAGAATTAATTGAAATTAATCTGGTAGCAGTTCTAAATGACAAAATGTATCATGAAGATCCAAATACTCTAACTTAAACTTCATCCAACTATTTATTACACCAGCAAAATTCTAATGTGAACTAAAATTAATACTATGCACTTTAAATATTCAAAAAAAGTTGATTATATAAGTGATTCTCTGAACGAAACATTTAACATGTTATTAATTAATCTTTAAGAAACTCTCATAATGATAAGAAGCTTTCCTAAAAGAAGAAATAAAACGATTAAATGATTGAGCTGCAAAGGCATTTAAATGAAGGCATATTTAATGTAAAGCATGAGCTTGAAATTAAATTTTAGAATTTTACAAAGAGAAATTCAACGTAAACTTTAGGAACTTGATAGTCTTAAGTAGTTCATAGAGGAACACACCAAGAACTTAAAGAAGACTAAATTTATGAAATATTTATTTTACTCATGAGCGTTAATAGTAGGACAAAGAGAAATATATAAACTTTTAGAAGCCTACAAATCTTAAACAGACACATCCTAAAAAATACAGGAACAAGATTCTGTAAAGCGTAAAGAAATTCTTCAACTAAAAATGAAATCAAGAAACAATGTAGAAGGTTTAAAGAAAATGGAGAAGAAAGAAAACAATCCTCATTATATATAAGTTTACTAATTCTTCATGGAAGTGAAAGAGTATATCGAGTGGAGTGTTTGATTCATAGGAGGAATCTAAGAATTACAAAGTTAAATAGTTCAATTTACAGAAACAACTTAATGACATTGAATATTAAGCCAATTAAAATGAACTTAAACTTAAGAAAATGTTGATGAGAATTATAGATAGATAAAGAAGGGATTGAGCAACTGCAAGAGTAGTATATGTGCTTTAATTAGACCAGGAGAAGCAAAAAATCTATCAACTTTAGGAAAAGAAACATATATATGAATAGCACAATGATGCCTTGAGCCAAAAACTTTTTAATATTAAATAGATTAACTTAATTTACTATAAATAATTCACTAGCATTTCCTTATTATTGATCAATCTCACATACTCACAAAAAAGAGAAATTATTTCAACAGTTATCTGGAGTCAGCAGAGCGATTTAAATGCGTAAACATAAAGTGTCCAACACGTAAATCAAGAGATTTAGCTACCCATTGAAGAGCAAATCTATAAGTTTTCAATTGAAAATAAATAATAGCAAGATGAACCTTCCTAAATCATTAAATCAATCAATATTAGAGAAAATAACATTAAGGATTTCTTGAATTAAATCGAAAATGACTAGGTTAAGAACAAAATACAGAAGATTTTATTGACTTACAGGATACCTTTTAAGTGAATAGTTTAGTAGTTTTAGATTGTTAATTTTTACTTAATATATTCTTTTACATTTTACAATTATATTATTGCATTTTATTTATCTAAGTATTTCTATACGATTTAAAATTTGCCAAAATTTGAAAATATAATCAGTTATGATTCTTGATGATTAAATTTCTTATTAAATATATTTTAATATCTTCATAATTGACTTAATTGGAGACATTTATTATTAGAAACAAAACTTGCCTATTTATTCTAGCCATGTACCAGAGAAATGATGAAATTTATTAGTGCACTTCTTGTGATTTTAATCGTATCATAACTGGATAAGGGTATAAGACTTATAATTATGATGTTGAAATAACAAAAAATGTCAGTGATGGAGAATATTTTTGGAGTTTTTACTATTACTTAATTGAACTTTTCACTTCAAGAATAATTCACACAAAGCCATCTCTTAAAGATGGGCGAACTCATTCGTTATAATATGGGAACGTCTCCAAACATGATAAAAACTGGATTGGGGGTGCTTCTAATATAATATAATTATTATTATATATAATAAAACTTAATGAATTTTCTAAATAATTTATAATATGTGAGGTCATAGCACATCCCAGGTTACAAGGACTACGTTTCAAGTATCAAAGCAGATAATATTTATGGAAAATCTTTCGCGAAGAGTTCTTTTCAAGCAATTAACAGAGAGTTCATTCAGTGTATCGAACTACCTGTTTAGAAAGATTCTTAATCAATACTAGTAACTATAATATAGTTACAGTCAAATTTAATTATATGATATAGTTACCGTTTAATAAACTAACTTCAGAAGAATTAAGGACTAATTAGAGACAGCAGATCAAAAAGATTATATTTTTGATTTAAAGATGCAGAGGGTAAGTTTAACTCATAGTTAAATTGTTTTACAGAATGCAGGGACTCGAGGTACAAAAGAGGATTATTTACTTATATACGAATAGTGGGGTATCAGGAGTGCAAATGAGTATATAGACTTTAAACAGTATCCATCGCACACAGAAAGACTCATTCAGCAAGAATAAGGGAAACTAATTTGGAGGAATATCAAAATTTTAAAGGGATAATTTTAAGTTTTAAAGTCTTGCTACTGCTAATATTGATTAAAGAGGAATGGCAACAATTATTAAGTAATATTTCTTTTAATATAGAAGAATTAAACGAATAAATATCTTTTCTTCAATTCAATTTACAAACGGAATTAAAAAAACAACCTACGATATTCCTATCACATAATCTCAGCTTGATCTCATTAAAATACCAATTCAGGATACACCAAAATTGTTCATAATTTTAATCGCAAAAGTTTCAAATCTTAAGACAA
The DNA here is from genome assembly GCA_000711775.1 of Oxytricha trifallax. Classification (NCBI taxonomy): domain Eukaryota; phylum Ciliophora; class Spirotrichea; order Sporadotrichida; family Oxytrichidae; genus Oxytricha; species Oxytricha trifallax. The sequence goes on along the minus strand of ARYC01005132.1, from coordinate 32,853 downwards.
ACAATCAAAGTTTATTAAGAAAATAATTCAGTGATTAATTATAAATAATAATGCATTAGTATTAATTAGTAGTAGTTAATAGTAATGAATATTAAGTAATTAAATAACTATTAGTGATAAATTAAGATAATTAAATTAATTGTAAATCATTGTAATTCTTAAATGTGATTGGCTAAATCTGCCAAAAGTTTCTGATAAAAGTCTTATTCATATTTGTTTTTATCTGCAGTATTTCCTACCATCATTAACTAGTTCTTTGAATAATATCCAATGATCTATTCATATAGGTATTATGGCTATAAATACTCTTTTTTAAAAAATATATTCGTTCCTTATATCCAGATAGGAAAATAAAGTTGTTATTATGTTTAATTAACCGATTGTAAAAGTATTCTGATGTTAAAATATGGACTTTGTACTTTTCATTAATGAGGTAGTTTTAATTTAGTATTTTATATTTATTCTCTATATCTCTCTCGAGATTTTTGCCTATATTTTAATTATTTTTAACATCAACTTCTTTTTTATTTAAGATGCTATATTAATCTTTTAGAAGTATTTATAATAGTAGTTAGTACTTTCCGTGATTATTCTAATCAAATATTGTGATGTGTTTCATACAATGCATTAATAATTATGAGTTTACATCATTTAAATTTGTGGCTTTATGAATATACTTGATTGTTTTATCTGGGACTTATTTTATAAGTATTATTTCATTGCAATACTAGCATTTGTAAAAAGATTGCATTCTTTTTTGATTTTTTTATTTACGATTTTAATCTGATATTCTTTGTGTTCCTAAGATTTTGTTTTTTAGTACTCTAATGCTTTTCTGGGTGTAATTAAAGGATTAAAATACTTTTATTCTTCTAGTTCTTCTCTTAAGTCCTAAATTGTTACCTTAATGAAAAAATCTTTCAAATCTTGAATTCCAAAATTCATTAAAATGTAATTTTCGAATAGCTTAGGATGCAATCTGAATTATACATCCAACTTGTTTTCGCTTAAATATTTTTTGAATGAATCTCTTTTAAATAAATCCCTGAAATCAATGCGTTCTTGATTTTTGAAGTAGTCTGGATTATACTTCTTTAGTTATTATAATGAAAAAGTGAAACCCGTCAGTAGTTTCTTACATATTTTTGGAGCATTGTTTACCATATTTTGATTTAATTGATTAATTTGTTATTTTTCTTCTTCCTCATCTTCATCGTCACATTCGTCCTCATCTTCATCTTCACTTTTGTCTACATCTATTTCAGCTTAATTATCCTACTAATTTTAATTATTCTCTTCAAGTTAATCATTTTAATATTCAACAAAATCTTCTTCCTCATTTGCATTAATAATGTTTTAATTATTTTGGTTTTAATCATCTACTTCTTGCTCAATTTAATCTTATTATTAATCATTACGTTAATCTTAATTATCTAAAAATCTCTAATTATTGCTGTTATTTTACTGATTAATATTCAAAGAACTAAACTAATTTTAAATTGCAGATTAATTTTAATCTTCCGCTTAATCTTCATTCATTTGTAAATCTCTATATATTGAGTATATATTTAGCTGAAAATTGTTAATATTTTGGTTTCCCTGAATTTAAATAAGATTTTGTTGATCAAACATGCAAACTGAAAATGGAGATTCGCTAGATAAATTTAATGACATTGCTGATTATTTAAAATTGAAAAAAGGATTTAAATTCTATTAAGCTGGTTATTTATTTAGAAAAATACTATCATTCAAAACCCCAAAACCCTTTCAGTAGTTTGATTGAGTTTTTGATTGATAAAAGTAGACTATTAGTGCATACTTTATTAGGGTTTTAATAGGGTTTATGTAGGGGTTTAATGTTTAAATGTAATGTATAGTAGTGTGTATTAGAGGGGTTTTATTTTTACTATTCACTCAAACTATACCTTGGCATCATGTGCTAATTTTCTAAATTTGATATCTCCTATCCAGTTGATCATTTAGTCTATTGTTTGCTCTGCTCTGTGGTTTGGTCTTAAGATAATCTGCTCAGCCATATCTTTCATTTTACCTTTTATCTTATTCTAGTCTAGATATTGCTGTATTCTCTGCTTTGAATCTTTCTCTCTCTTACAGCTATAGTAATCATTTCTTTGCATATCGCATTCAGCAATAATTGCTGCTAGTGCCCATACATCCCACTTAATATCACCATCTCTCCAGTCTTCCCTTTCTGGGAAGTATTTAGGAGTACCATAAACGTTGCCAAGTCCTGAAGCTTCAACTCTTTATGATCTATTGAAATCAATTATTACTACTCTGAGAGGTGAAAGTCAAGCATTATATTCTCAGGCTTTAAGTCTCTATGAACATACCCTAAAGTGTGCAGCTCTTCTATGCCTTTGCAAACATTTGTTAGAATAAGAGGTAGCTACTTTTGAACTCTTTAATTTTAATGTAGTCTCTTAAAGTCATTTAATATAGAGGGAGGTGAAAAGCAACATGATCTTGAGCAAGCAGTATTGCATCGACTTAATTATAAATCTGCACTGTCTATCCCTTGCTTTAGTAAGAGCTTAGTACTCATTGACAAATTCCATTTGATACTTGTCATCGCATTTAAAGTAGTTGAATGGATAAATCTTGTATGCTAACTGCTTATCAGTTATTACCTTTTTCTCAAACTTGTCCTCAATTATAAGATAACTTTCCTTACATTCTTTAAGGTCAATTACATTTAAAATTGGAAGCTTTAGTGCTTGTATCTTCAGAGTGATTTTCACTATCTCAGAAGCTGGGAGGTTTCTAACTACTTTAATAAGCTTATTTTCTTTCTTAACTCTTTGTTCCAAGGATTCTAAAGGGTCTCTTGGCTTTCTTTTTTGAAGGAAGACCTCACCAGTCTCAGGATCTATGACTCAAACTTCTTGCCATGATGGTTTTATAGGTGAACTTTTAAATGCCTTGAATGGTTATATTGTTTATTGCAATAAGGGCAAAAATATTTTTCATCTGTCTTATCATGCTTAAGATAGAGCTTTGGCTTAGTAGAATGCTACTCTAAGATATGACGCTTAAGAGCAGATTTATAAGTGAAGTTCTTCTCACACTCTTCACATAAATGTAATGCTTTAATTTCTTTTTTCTCTTCCTCCTCTTCAACCATATTTATTGGAACTTCGCATTGAATTTCTTAGCTCTGCATTTCTATTTAACAACTGAATTGTTATTCAAAGCTGAGACCTAAGGTTAGAGAATTTCAGGTTCGTACTAGGTAAATGCATCACAAGCCTCAATTTTCTTTTGATTCATGAAGGAAAGTTTTTGCTGGCTAATGCCAAGTAATGCCGCTTTTCTTAGTAAGTTGCCGCTCATTTTATAAATACTATTAATAAATATATAAGCTGTTTAAATTCTACTTTTATATACAAGTAAGAGCATATCCTCAAAGATATAGAGAGGTTTAATGGGAACAGATTGAGAGACATTAGTTTTATATTTCTATAATTTTGAGATAATTTATATATTATTTCATCCATTTTATAAATTAAAATGCACCTAAATGTTTTTTGGGGAGTTAGGTGGTGCTCCTAAATATGTTCTCGTAAATTTAGGAGGGGATGTTTTAAAATTTAATTTTTTTAATGCACCACCTAATACGGTTTTGAACTTTAATTTTACCTCCTAATTAAGTTTTAAATGAATTAGGAGCACCACCTAATTAAATTAATTATTATTAGGAGCAATTTAATGGAGAAAGTTTGATAAAAATGGAAGTCATACTTTGAAACTTGGAGCAAGTTCCTCCATCTTTATCTATTTATCTGATTCAGGTTGACCTCTAAGTGGGTCTCCCTATTTAGTAGTAAGATTTTAATAAACTTAGAATGGATGTCCATAATTTAAATTTTCATTAACATTTCTAGAAAGAGGAAGCAAGATGGAGTCTATGAATGATGCAATGAAGAGAATTTAATCTCAAGATTTAATAGGAAAATTTCGTAGTAAAGAGGATCTTTATAGATATTTGGTATAGAAAGGTAAGTTCTTAAGTAAGATTAACAAATCCATTATAGTTGGATTGTTCTTGCCGACTTAGGAGGGAACTAAAATCTCATTCTTAAAAGTCTTACTGAGTGAAGAGAAAAAAGCTTTTAAGTCTAATGAAATTAGGATGATAGAGATACCTAACTACCCTGAAATATCAGTGACAAACCTATATGACGATGCTATGAGTGATCCGGACGTAGCTCTCTACCTTCCATCAAAGCTACAGCTCTCTAATAATTTGCCAGAGAGAAACTTCTTCTTTGGTGTTCTTGCAACTCTGAAACCTGAGTACTTAAATGAAGTTATTTAAGAAGCTCATAAGAAACGCTACAGCATCTCTCCTGAAGAAAAAGAGAAGCAAGGTATTAAAATAAGTGACACCAGGCTGAAGGAACTTCAAAAGCATCCTTTCATCTCAAGTAAGCTTAGTCTTCTAACTTTATAGAAAAACCTGGTACTTTTATATACTTGATGAAAGAGCGCAGCAAATTAAACAGAGAGAGAAAGTCTCAAGTAGAGGCTCTTCAAAGATTTATAAAAGCCAGAAGAGATGAACATAGATGCAGGAGCTGGCACTAAGAGAAGAAACATAGGCCCAAGCAAGCCCTAAGAGGAAGAAAAGAAAGAGAAGCCAAATCCCTTTTACGGGCAAATTTAATATGTGAACTTATTCATTCATTTAAATCTAAAACTTATTTATATACACAAAATCTCCCTTCTCTTGCGCATACTTTAGCTTTATCATCGCTGACTCTCTTAGCAGCACTCTTAATAAAATCGACTATATCTATCTTTAAATCATGCATCAGATGGTAGAGCAGCAATTTCTTATAATGACCTTTCAATAACCCCCAATATAATTCAATTCCATTGAACTAAGGGCTGTAAGGAACATTAAATACAGGTGTTATGCTTAGCCTTTCATATTCCTTCCTTGAGTCTTTAGTTTTATGAACTGATAAGTTATCAACGAACAGAGTAATCTCTTAGTCAGCGTATTTGTCTCTGAGTTATTGTAAGAACTTAATATATTATTCAGTCTTTATAGAGCGAGGGTGGATAACATAAGTCTCAAGCCCATTATCTTCACTGATTCCACCAAGGATTGCATGAGTTTACACCTTAACCTTTTAGTCATAAACTTCTATATTGCCGTACCTCTTATACCAAGACCTCGATATGAAGGTATTGAATGTAAATACAGCTTCATCAGCATGTATGAACTTTATATTATGCTCTTAAGCCCTCTGCATTTAATCGAATATATAATTTAAATTAGTCTTATAAAATGGAACATTAAAGTCAATCACTCTCTTAATGCGATTGACTGTCTTGTAAGATATTCCAGTTCTTTTTATATATGTTTGCTATAGATTAAGCAGAGATGTGAAGCTCAGGAAATTGGCGATGAAACATCACAGCTCTCTAGGCCAGAGAGAAGTGAGCCCAGTATTTAAGAGTCTTATCATTAATAAGATAATCAATATGATGCTGCTAAAATTTTAAGGGTCTCTTAGGCTTAGAATTAAGATGCTATCTCTTTAAATTCAATGCTAATAGACAGTGAGACCTCACAGTTGCTGGAGATTTATGGAGTAGCCTTGCTATAGACGTATAATTCAGAACAGGCTTGAGTTATTCACTATATTCATCACATCCATATCGCAACTTAAACAATAAATCTATATACTCACTGTCATAAACTGACCCCAAACCTCGCATATACTCACTTAAAATACTAATATTTAAACATTAAACCCCTACATAAACCCTATTTAAACCCTAATAAAGTATGCACTAATAGTCTACTTTTATCAATCAAAAACTCAATCAAACTACTGAAAGGGTTTTGGGGTTTTGATTGTTGAGACCTCCAACATAGCTTTCTGAAATTTAGATTTTACCGATTGGATTTTGTTAATTATTGATATCATTATTATCCATATTATCACCTGAATATTAAGATTAAATAAATTATTAGGATTGTTCAGATATTTGTCTCTTTTTGCTTTATTTATTAATATTGCTGTCTTTCAAATAATCACTCAAAAATGCAGGTATTGTAGAAATGTAAGTGAGTCCTATTGATCTTTCAATGTGATTGAAGATTTCCTTAATGCTTTAAAATTCCTGGAGTTCAACTGCAATTTGAGAAAAAAGTATATAAAAATCATCGACCACTTTCTTATGATTGTAGTTATCATCTTTGAGTTTTTTCATTACAATTTCCCTCATATTGTTTTGAATTTTTTTAGAGGTTTTCTTGGATGTGAGGCTGATTAAATGCATTTTAGACATTATTCGCATGTTGTACACTGCTCTTTTGTTCAAGAGAAAACCTTCTTTCATCTGGGTCTCTCTATGGCACTTCTTTTGCTTTTGCCTTCAAATGTTGCTAGACTTCGATGAGAAGATTGCAGACCTCAGTAAATTTTGAGTGCTTTTTTAAAAGTACTATAAGATTGGCCAGGTAGTTGCAAGCGCTCTCGAGAGTACAGAATTCTTTGCTCAAAGTTTTAACTACTTGATTGAAGTGTAGATTTGGCAATCCACTTAAGAACTCGTCTAATTTTTGCAGAAAATCTAAAGTTTCTTGTAATTGATGATCCATTTTAAAATGTTTTAATTATAATTTAATTGATATTTATTCATAATAAAGCATTTTCATATTCATTAATTTAAATATTTAAAACTAACATTAGTTCATAGTCCGAATTCAATAATTATATTTAAGCAACTAAACTCTAAATTTAAACACATATTAAATCATTTAACAATAAAATTATATAATTATTAAAATTCCATGAACCTTCTTAATTATTCTTGCTTAAACAATAAATAATCTTTTAATTGGAATATATTTGATTGCATTCTTTCAGCTTTTTGTACAATACTGATTTGATAAGATATTTTAAATATATTTTTTAGTGTTGGAATTTTATAAAAAGCCTCCTTAACTTGATTTGATCCTTGCCCGAATATCTAGAAGACTAATTAAATATAGTCTTATCATGCATTTCGCGATAGTAATTATTTTAAATATACTAATTTTTAATAAATATTCAAAGATCAATAAAGAAATATATTGTATATAAGCCTTTTATGTACTCAAATTCATCGATCTTAACACCTACTGCCATTAACTCTTCTTTTTTGGACACATTTGAAACTGGAAATTAATATTAAGGGATAAGATAATATAAATCGGGGAAATTTAATTACAATAAAAATAAGTTGTGATTAGTGTTTTTTTTTATTATTCAGGAGAATTCATGTAATGAGATTAGTTTTGTCTCAAATCTTTGATGTGATTCATATATAATAAGCAATAAAATTTTTCATTTGATAAATCCATAAGTATTAAAAAGTTTTAAGCCATAGTTATTTAAAAATATTTATTTTAATTGTAACTTTCCAATAGTTAAGCCAAAGAAGATTTGCAATCATCCATTTAATTCTCTTCATTTGCATTTTTGGAGTATTATTAATATTTACGACTGGGATATATCAAAATTTATATAGAATATTTTCAATAGGATTAATCCGACATACGCTTAATCTAATTATTTATTATATGAGCATTTTATAATAAATAATATAAAATAAAATTTTCTCAAACGACATCTTGACTGAGTTAAATTTTGGGCAATTGATAACTGAATACCAAAAATCAAATGAAGATTTGAAAATGTTATAATCTAAAGAAAATCTTAATGAAGCTATTTTAACCGATCCTGAACAAAAGACTTTAAGTGATCACGATAATTTATAGTAGAAATAAGTAATATAGGTAATCCTTGAATAAAAGTGTTTTAAAATTAAACTTTATTCATTATATTTGAGAATGATTAAGAATCCTGAGTATTTATTGTGAAAATTTTATTAATTAAGCTTCAGACCATTGGTAGTAAATTAGATTAGTATTTTAAAAGAGATGCTTTCAGGAAATTCAAATCAATCGAGCATACTTTTCAAGTAATGAAAAAGTGGCTTCCTAAAATGTTTAATAATTCTATTATACTTTTTTAAAAAAATAAGTTGACAATTATTTATAAAATGAGATTGGAAAATAATCTCAGAAATGAAATTTACTCTTATGATTTAAAAAATTAAAAGACAACTTATAGTATTCAGGTTTCATCTAACTCGATGAAAATCTTTAAAAAAACTTGAAAATATGAATTTTGAAAGTCCCTTTGGAAATATTGAGGAGTTAGGGATTGAAGAGTGAATTATTTTGGAAAAGGACAATGACGATGATATTGAAATCGATTAAGCACAGTAATTTTAAGTTTTAATGTATAGAATAATATCTTATCATAAAATTGCTAGAAATAAATTTTCATCTGTTTACTTTAAAATTTATATATCGTTTTAGATGTTTAATAATTATTCTTTTCGAAATAATATTTATGAAATACTACCGTTATATAAGTAAAATTATGAGGTTAATTAAATTTGTAAACAATAATCAATTATAATTTAACTAATAATTTTAAGCATATCAAGGACATGGATAAGTTGTGACTTCATAAATTAAAGATTAAAAGAATGCTATAAATACAAAGTAGATAAAAACTTATCATTTAGATAAAGAAATTGAGTATCAATAAGAGAATGAAAGCCACTTTGGGCATTGATAACTTTCAGAAGTTCATAACTTCTTTATTTTTACAGTATACAAAAATTAGAGGTCAAATTATTTGGCTATTTTCTCGCCTTGCCAACTAAGTATTTTATATTTATTACTATAATTTCATGTTTAATCTTAATCTTATTATTTTAATTTCATTTCTAAAAAATGAAAAGTAAGAATTTATTGCATTTATCTAATCACATTTTCTTAAAAATGTAACATTATACTTTTAAAAAATATAGTAACTAAAGTAACTTATTATTTTTATAAAGAAATTAAAACCCTAAAATAATTTAGATTGTTTAGTAAGAATAAAAAATTATTAAAAGTTTAATTACTTAAAACTATAATCCCTTTAAACATAATCTATTCTCAATTATCTTGACAAGCCAAATAAATAGTTTTTTATAATAACTTTTGTAATTTAATAATAATAAAATTAAAAGAATTTATAAATCAAAATTATATCAATTATTAAAATTTTTAATTGAATTAAACAATAATTATGAATATCTTCCAAATATTCACTAGAAATTCCTGCTATTTTAGAAATGTAAAAGAATCCTATTAATCTTTTAATGTGATTGAATATTTCCTTGATACATTCAATTTCTTGCATTGCAACTGCAATTTGAGAAAAAAGTAAATAAAAGTCATCGGTCACTTTTATATGATGGTAGTTAGAATTTTCTATTTTGTTTATGATATTTTCCTTCATTTAGTTTTGGAATTTCTCGAGGTTTTCTTTGAATTGAAGTTGGTCAAATGCATTTTTGACATGAAAAAAGTCTTTTAAAATGTTCCTAAATGCAATCGAATACCTTCTTTCATCTGTGTCTATTTACGCCATTTCTTTTAAACTTTTTGCCTTCAAATGGAACTAAGCTTCGCTGAAAATATTGCAGACATCAGTAATGCTGAGTGCTATTTTAAAACGATTAGAAGATAGGCCAAATAGTAAGAAGCGGCCTCGAGAGAAGTGTAATGTTAGCTTAAAGTCCTTTATACTTGATTCAAATGTATTATTGGCAAGTGACTTATGAAGTCTTCTAATTTTGGGAGAAAATCTAAAGATTCTTGTGATTGATTCATTTTAAATTGTTTTTAATTATAATTTTATTTATATTTATTAGTAATAAAAGCACATTGAATTAAATTAAATTAAATATTTAAATCTTAACTCTGACAAATTTTCAATTTTATTTTAAGTGATCAAATTAATGACATTAGATTATTTTAATAATTAAATTTTTTAATATAAATTTATGTAGTATAATTAAGAATAAGAGCAATGATAATTTCACCTAAAAATTTAATGAAATCTTTTATTCTTATTTAAATTTAATATTAAGAATTTCACTTTCAATCTATACTCACAGGAAAGAAGTTTTCTCTATGCTAAATATCAATTAAGTTTCATTAAAATTACCAAAAAGTTTTAATTTTTAAGAGTAAAATTATGGATTAAACAAAATCGAAAAAATAGAGAATATTTGTAATTCCATTTCACAGATAGCAAAATCAACTTTTGCTATTTGCATATTGTGACTCTAAGTCGATTATGACTTTTTAATTATTGTTAATTTTTAGTTTTTTAAATATGATACATAATTATTTAATAATTTGAATAAATAATGGACTTTAACAGGCGACGATAATATGCATAAAATAATAACAACTTTATCAATAGTCAGTTTAAAAGTAAAAATTCAAATAAATCTTCAGAAATTAGATAACCATCACTATCATTAGATTCAAAACCCCAAAACCTTTTAAGTAGTTTGATTGAGTTTTTAATTGATAAAAGTAGACTATTAGTGCATACTTTATTAGGGTTTTAATAGGGTTTATGTAGTGGTTTAATGTATGAATATTAGTATATTAAGTGAGTATATAAAGGCAGTCTTTTAAATATTTCACAAAAACATAAGCTTAGAGTCATGTGGAAGTTCTATGAATTCTATCTTTATAAGGTATTGTTTGATTGTATCTAGCGTTATTTCATTTTCATTGCTTGGTTTGATTATTGTAGAGTATGCAAGCTATCTGATACCTTCATTTATTTTATTTTTATCGAGATAATGCTTGATTCTTTACTTAGAATCTCTCTCATTCTTACAGCTAAAGTAATCGTTCCTTGGCATATCACTCTCTTTTATTATTGCTACTAATGCCCATATATCCCACGCTATATCCCCATCTCTCCAATCTTCTCTCTCGGGGAAATATTCAGGAGTGCCTCGTACATTTCCTAGCGTAGAGGCTTTCACTCTTTGAGCCCTTTTGAAATTAATAATATACACTCTTAGAGGTTGAAAGTCCATCATTATATTTTCTGGCTTTAAGTCTCTATGAACATAACCGAGCTTGTGAAGCTCTTCAATCCCCTCAACTATCTGCTATACTATCTAGCCAATTTATCTCTGACATCTATTGTCAGATAAGAATTCTCTGTTAGTCATTTCAAGTAAAGGAAGCCTGAAGGCTACATGATCTTTACCAAGTAAAATAGCATCAAGCTAGATGATATGCCTGCACTCATTTAACTTTGCCTTTTAAAGAGCATAATACTCATTTGCAAATTCCATTTAGAACTTGTCATCAGCAAGGAAGTAATTGAAAGGATATATCTTGTAAGCATATTAGTCATCTGTAATGACTCTCTTCTCAATTTTTTCTTCAAGTGTGAGGTAGCTTTCTGGTCAAGAATCTAAGTCAATAATTTTTAATATGGGAATCTTCCTTGCCTCTATTTTAACCATGATTCTATTAATATCAGAGACTGGAAAGTTCTTGACTGCTTTCTTCATTTTTACTTACTTCTAGACTTCAACTCTAAGAGACTCCACTGGATTTCTTGATCTTCTCTTTTAGAGGAATCTTTTACCTGTAGGTTCATGAATAAACACAAAGCTTTGATTGTGTTTTTTCTTCAAGTGCACTTTTAGATCTCTTGTATGAGAATGAGGCTTCTCACAAAACTCCCAGACGTACTTGGCATCCTTCTTTTAATGATTGAGTATAGCCTAGGCATATCATTGTGAATATCTCTCAAGTGTCTCTAATAAGTTGATTTATAGAGGAAAACTTTATTACATTCTTTGCATTAATAGTATACTTTGGCTGGTAATATTAAATGCTCTATGGCGGGTTGTTTAACCTCCTCCTCAATTTGCACAGCTTCTATGATAACCTCCTACTTAACTTATATTTAAATCTCAAAGCTAGACTGGTCAAAGTTGTCATAAGTAGGCTCCCACTGAGTACAAGCGTCTCTGGTCTCTACTTTTCTTGGTTGCTGGAATGATAACTTTTATTGACTTGATCCAAGTAATGCCGCTCTTCTCAAAAGGTTAGCGCTCATTTTAGTTTCCTGATATATTTTATTATAATAATGATAAAATTCTCCTAGGTATAATATAATAGTCGAGTATAAGACACTCCTCTAGATTCTCTGCTGAGAGGTAAGAAAATGAACTAACCATAGAAGACTGTAAGTTGACATATTTTATAGAATTTTATACGTTTTAGTAAATTAAAATACTCCTAATGAAGTTTTGTTTCTCTAGGAGGTACTCCAAATCAAGTTTGAACTTAATTTGGAGGTCAAGTTATTTAACATTTTTAAATTTATATGCTCATAGTTAAGTTTTAACCTAAAAATTTAACTCCTAATAAAGTTTGAACTTAATTTGGAGGACCTCCTAAAATAATTAAACATTATTAGAAACAATTTAATGGAGATAAATTGATAAAAATGAAAATTAATCTGTGAAACTTGGAGCAAGTTTTTCAATGCTTCTCCTCATATTTTTTCAAGGTTGACCTCCAGTAGGTCCTCCCTATTTAGTAATAAAATTTTAATAAACTTAGAATGGATATCCATAATTTTAAATTTCATTAACATTTCTAGAAAGAGGAAGCAAGATGGAGGCTATGAATGATGCAATGTAGAGAATTTAATCTCAAGAGTTTAATAGGAAAATTTCGAAGTAAAGAGGACCTCTATAGATACTTGGTATAGAAAGGTAAGTTTTTAATTAAGATTAATATATCCATTACAGTTGGACTCTTCCTGCCAACTCAGGAGGGAACTAAAATCTCATTCTTAAAAGCCTTACTTAGTGAAGAGAAAAAGCTTTTAAGTCTATTGAAATTAGGATGATAGAGATTCTCTAACTACCCTGAAATATCAGTGACAAACCTATATGACGATGCTATGAGTGATCCAGACGTAGCTCTCTACCTTCCATCAAAGCTACAGCTCTCTAATAAGTTGCCAGAGAGAAACTTCTTCTTTGGTGTTCTTGCAACTCTGAAACCTGAGTACTTAAATGAAGTTATTTAAGAAGCTCATAAGAAACGCTACAGCATCTCTCCTGAAGAAAAAGAGAAGCAAGGTATTAAAATAAGTGATACCTGGCTGTAGGAACTTTAAAAGCATCCTTTCATCTCAAGTAAGCTTAGTCTTCTAACTTTATAGAAAAACCTGGTACTGCTATATACTTGATGAAAGAGCGCAGCAAATTAAACAGAGAAAGAAAGTCTCAAGTATGAGGCTCTTCAAAGATTTATAAAAGCCAGAAGAGATGAACATAGATGCCGGAGCTGGCACTAAGAGAAGAAACATAGGCCCAAGCAAGCCTTAAGAGGAAGAAAAGAAAGAGAAGCCAAATCCCTTCACGGGCAAATTTAATATGTGAACTTATTCATTCGTTTAAATCTAAAACTTATTTATATACACAAAATCTCCCTTCTCTTGCGCATACTTTAGCTTTATCATCGCTGACTCTCTTAGCAGCACTCTTAATAAAATCTACTGTGTCTATCTTCAAGTCGTGCATCAAATGATAGAGTAGAAGTTTCTTGTAGTGGCTTTTTAAAAACCCCCAATATAAATCAATTCCATTGAACTGAGGACTGTAGGGAACATTAAATACAGGTGTTATATTTAGCCTTTCATATTCCTTCCTTGAGTCTTTAGTTTTATGAACTGACAAGTTATCAACGAATAGAATAATCTCTTAGTCAGCGTACTTATCTCTGAGTTATTGCAAGAACTTAATATATTATTCAGTCTTTATAGAACGAGGGTGAATAACATAAGTCTCTAGGCCACTATCTTCACTGATTCCACCAAGGATTGCATGAGTTTAAACCTTAACCTTTTAGTCATAAACTTCTATATTACTATACCTCTTATATCAAGACCTTGATATTAAGGTATTAAACGTAAATACTGCCTCATTAGCGTGTATAAACTTTATATTATGGTCTTAAGCCCTTTGCATTTAATCGAATATATAATTTAAATTATCCATGTAAAATGGAACATTAAAGTCAATCACTCTCTTAATGCGATTGTCTGTCTAGTAAGAAATTCCATTCTTTTTATATATGTTCGCTATAGATTAAGCAGAGATGTGAAGCTCAGGAAATTGGCGATGAAACATCACAGCTCTTTAGGCCAGAGAGAAGTGAGCCCAGTATTTAAGAGTCTTATCATTAATAAAATAGTCAATATGATGCTGCTAAAATTTTAAGAGGTCTTTTAGGCTTAGAATTAAGTTGCTATCTCTTTAAATTCAATGCTAATAGACAGTGAGACCTCACAGTTGCAGGAGATTTATGGAGTAGTCTTGCTATAGACGTATAATTCAGAACAGGCTTGAGTTATTCACTATATTCATCACATCCATATCGCAACTTAAACAATAAATCTATAAACTCACTGTCATAAACTGACCCCAAACCTCGCATATACTCACTTAAAATACTAATATTTAAACATTAAACCCCTACATAAACCCTATTAAAACCCTAATAAAGTATGCACTAATAGTCTACTTTACCAATCAAAAACTCAATCAAACTACTTAAAAGGTTTTGGGGTTTTGAATTTAATGCATAGTAAATTTAATTATTCTAATCATATTATTAATAAATTTTAAATTAGTAAGAACAGAGTGTTTTATTTGAAATGATTATATTTATACTAAAAATTTATAATTAAATAAATAAGAGTGCTAAAGAGTAAGTTATAGTATACAAATTTTAATACATAGAAATTTAAATTTCTATTAAATTGATCATAATTAATAAATTTATTTATATTTATCAGATTATCATTAATAAATTTATGATTTATAGAAAAGAACGGGGAGTAATTAATAATTTAAAACTTCAAATGTAAAATTAACAATTCAATAAAGACAATTTAATTGTTAAATATTGTTGAATTATATAAAAAATTGTTTTAATTCTTCTTTATAAATTAAGATAAGAATGGTAGCATGTTTGTATAAGAAGTTATAATCAGAAATTCTTAAGAAATAAGTTACATAGAGGAGTAGAAGAGCATGAATCATAACATGAGGAGTGATCAAAATTTCGATGACGATGACGATTTAGTCATACATAGAATCAATCAAGCTTCGCATGAATCTTATTATTTAACATTAATAATCAAAACTTATAAAGTGTTACGGTTCCTCTAACATATAAAAATACTCTAAGTATTTCATATTGAGATACTTTTTATAAATTTTAGATTATATCATCAAAATATACATATATTAGAATGATTATTTAAGCATGAAGATGAATTTCATTAGCGTTAACATGATTAAAGCGTAATAAACTAAAACGTAAGAGAACGCATACCAAATTACGCTATGTCAGAGGACAAGAGAGAAGCAAGAGTTTAAACAGGCGCTTCAATACAATCTGATCAAGAAATTAGGCCAAATTCAGATTAGATTAGGAATGTATTGAAAAGATAATAGAATTAATAGAGACTAGGAGGAGAATAATAGCTTCAATATAACTATGAAATAGACCACTAAATTAAATATTTATGAAAAATTTGTTTAAGAAATATTAAGAAAACAATTATGATAGTAATTTTTAAAATTAAAAATTAATGAGGGAAACCAGGAAGACTATTAATACTTTGATCCAGAAGCACTTGATTAAATAATAAACATATAAGCTAATGACATAAACAATGATAATTTGGACGAGGATTAAGGTGTTATATTAAAGTATTTAAATTATTACTCAATATTAAGAAAATTTTAATATATAATCACTTTGTATGGATATATTACAGATGATTCAAGAAAGATTTAGTCTAAACGGGGGTAATTAGGATCAGATCAGATAGTCAGTTTAATAAATTGCATAAATTTAATAAAATAATCAAATCCAAAATGAACAAAGACATTCAAGAAATAGCAAAGTTGAAATTAAGGACGCTTCTAATGGTCTTTCCTATACTAGAATGAAGCAAGTTTTTAATATAAGACATCCCAGAAGAGTGAAAAATGGTCAGAGATCTTCTTATAGATTGTTTTGTACTAGAACCGGTTGGCACTGTCCCAGTAAATCATGCAGAAAATCTGATATTTAAGAGTTGGGAGTGGGTCTATCAGTTTACTTTAAAATGCTCAAATTCTTTATGCTGATGTTTCCATTACCCAAAACCCCAAAACCCCAATTCATGCTTAGTCTATGAGTTTATAGTGAATTGACACACGTTTATTAATGCGAAAATGCGACTAAGCGACTATTAATAAGGACTATAGTCGAAGACTATGTTGATTGAGAGTAGTCGTGACTAGTCTGAACATGAAAGTCAGAGTATACAATTACCCTTCACCATTGTTCATTTGGGTGTTTTGTGATTAAGTCTTGATTACTACTATTAACTTTTAAATTTAACTTAACTATTAATCAATCTAATCAACCACAGTTATAATCATTTGTCTTAAACTTAAGATTCATGAACGAGGAACTGTTCGACTAGGCTATCGCTGACAACGATGCTTAGAACTTTGCAAACTTTTACAACCACCAGCTTAATCCAGAGTTTCATACTAGCTCCATAAACTTTCAATCAGATATACAAATCAAAGATAACTTACCAGAGTCAAACAACGAGGATGGCAAGAGTGCGATTTCAGCACCAGCGACTACTGTGTATTGATGCGCTACCTGCTCCAAGGTTTTTAATAATAAGAGCAATCTCAGTCGTCATGTCAAAGAGGTTCACAATAAATCCAAGCAGAGCGACTAAGGATTGTAGAAGCAGGAACAAATGTCGCAAGGATTTCACTCCGCAATATCTAAATTTAAAGAGATTAAATTTAATAATAATAAGAAGACTAGTCGATGGCTAATGAGAGTGATGACTAAGAGGAGGAACTCAAGGAACCTCCAAAGAAGATGTAGAGAGTGAATGCTAAAACAAGCTCGAAGACTAACGCAAAGGTTGATATTGAGATCCCTGACACTGAGGATGAATTGGATGACTCAATCGCAAGGATAAATAAGTACAGAGTCGATGATATTTTATCATTCCTTGCTTCAAATATCTCTACGACTAAGCGACTAAGCCTAGTCCTCTCTAAAAAATGACTAGTGCTCCTTATGGGACTATGCTTCATGACGGAAGATTCTACAAGCTGTTCGCACTGAGAGGTTTTCTTGAAGAGGAGCTTGAATCAGAGTAGCTGCAAAGGGAGTATGATATAACTAAGACTGCCTTCTAACTCTAACTTCATGAATCACTTAGTTGGAGATGGTCTTGAAAGGCAGCGATCACATCGCACTCCAGTACCTGATCCCTCAATTCAGTTACGACTACTATATGATGACTAATCGCAGTGCTCATTCGGATCGACTAGTCATGAAGCAAATCATATATGGTTTAAGAGAACTGCATACAATCGGATTCGTACACCACCGACTAAGCTTCAATAATATAGTCCTCAACGACTACCCTATCAAGGCAAGACTAAGGAACTTTGAGAATGCAAGAGTACTCGCATCTAAAAGTAGATTGAGTATGATGGGTCATTAATGTTTTATCCGACTACAGGAGTCTTCTTTGCTGGTGATCGACTAGTCGATGTCTACGCCTTAGTCTCTATGATTGTATACCTGTTCATGACTAAAGACTACGACTCTGTCTGGACTACCTAGTCGTAGCTAGTCGAAAATGCAGCAGCATACTCTAAGAAGACTTCAGCTAATGCAGTCATCAAAGATCTTATCAAGCAATTCTATCTCTAACCTTGGACCAGATACTGGTACAGTTTAGCAGAGGTCGAGGAGAAGTTTGATAAGCTTAACTGGCAACCAGAACACAGAGTACTTTATGTTCCTCCCAAAGTCAAGAGACTTATTTGATTCAAACCTAAGATTCATTCAACCGCAGTTTTTTTAGTCTTTAAGTTAATCTTGGTCTCCGACTACCTAGTCGTTTATTATTAATATCGCACTAAGTTAAAATCCCTCCTTACACTCTAATTTTCAATGCACTCTCCTATGCTTTATACTCTTATCATTTACTCTTATTTTCAACTAATACTATCACTCCTGCTGGTATGTTGGTGAGTGTTAATTAATGATGTTTGTTACAAGATTCAAAGAATCTTACACCTTGGGTAGTCTCAAAATCTACGACTAGTCAGTCGAAAAATTTATACTTGAGAAAACTAGGTAGTCGAAAAACCTACGACTAGTCTTGATAGTTTATCTAGTCGATTCTTGGATTCATACTTCTCTACTACTCAAAATCAACCTATACTTTCATTCCATCTTTCAGAGGTAGTCTAGAGCAATGTACAGCTACCTCTATTAATAAAATCAAGATAGGATAGTTACTAATACAAATTGAGTCATTAGAACATCAAAATTATAGAGTGTTAAGCTAGTCGATTTCAAGCTTGTAAAAAGCTAAGTTTGTATAGTTAACTTAGTCTACGATTAGTCTTAGTCGAACCAAGATTTCGAGAGATTTTCTACCTAACCAGCTACTGCTGCTACTAATAATAATGAAAGTATGATTCTAAATTTGCAGTGTAAGAATCCTCTGGTTACTTGAAAATCCAGCATAAATTGTTGATCGAAGAATCAAGAACGACTAAGACGGATCTGGTGTTTTTGGAAAATTTGTTTTCCATTTATGATTCTGATGGACTAGTTTTTTACTAACCTCAAAAAATCTAAAACCTCTCAAGTCTAGGTCTAAATCTCGAGGAATTTGCAGAGGACCACTGGATTTGATGTTGCTCTTGGTGGACACTCTTTAGCTTGAAAGTTGAGTGATGTTTGTTATAGTCTGAGTAAGGGGATTCAAGAGTTATTTTAGAATCTTTAAAAGACTAGAGAAGTGGTTCAACGACTAGAGGACTAGGATCAGAATAATTTTCGACTAGCTAGTCATTTATTAATATAGTCCGACTACTAAACTAGTCATGGAATCATTCGGGTAGTCGAATCGATTTAATAAGCGAGGAGCTTATGGGTAGATTCAGATCGAAGTAAGACCTCTACAAGTACCTAACCACTCACTGTAAGATTCAAGTGCTGTTCCTTCCTTTGTATAGTGAACATCTTTCTGCCACCACTGGCTTCGACTAAGGTGGCCTTCCTGAAAACATTACTAAATAATACTAAGAAGTCTCTTAGGTAAAACCAGGTTAATAGAATGGTCGTGCCTCACTACCAAGAGTTCTCAGTCAAGAATCTCTACCATGATGTTATGGGTGATGAAGTCGTATCGCAGTACCTTCCAGAACTTGAGTTGAACTCAGGTAAACTACCAGATAGAGACTTTTTCTTTGGTGTTCTGGGAACAGTCAAATCAGACTACCTAAGGCAAATCATCGACCATGCTAATACTGTGAGGTATAATAAGGGGTAAGACTAGATCGAGACTGATAAGATCGAGATCTCTGACGACTGGTTGGATGAGCTCATGAAGCATCCTTTCGTTTCAAGTAAGATTTCTATGACTAACTTATGTAGAGAAACCTGCCAAGGCTATCTATCTAATGAAGCAGAATGCAAGAGCAGTCAGAGAGAAGATAGATCATAAATAGTATGAGTTAGGTAAACGACTAAGCAATCGCATCATACCTCACGACTAAGACTAGAATCGTTTCTCGAACGTGACTAAGAGAAAGAGGATGCCAGACGGCAGCATGCTCATGATGGAACAATAACAGAGAACACCTAACAAGAGCATGATGATAACTGGAATGTGATTTAAATTAAACTAATCATAACTTAATACTCATAATCTGCGTCTCGCCATATTTGGCTTAATTTCTAATGTAGTCTTAGTCGACTGATTAGATCGACTTCTCTATAAGTAATTTTATGTCTAGTCGTAGTCCCTTCAGTAGTATACTTAGCATCTCTTCTTGTAGCTCTGCTTGATTGTAAAGAAGGTGCTCTCGATTCCATTATACTCAGGGGAGTAAGGGATACTGTATATGGGGATGATATCCGGTCGCTCATACTCCTTCTTTACAAGGATTGACTTGTGTACCTGCAGGTTATCCATGAATATGGCTAGTCGACGATCCTTATATTTCTCTTTCAACTGCTGCATGAATAGAATGAACTAGTCTTACTTAATTGATCCCTTATTAATAATGTAGTCTTCGAGTCTCTTGTCAGTTGATATAGCGCCAAGAAGCGCAAACACTCCGAAGTCATGTCTCTTGTCTGGGAATCTTATATTCTCTCCATAAGGTGCCCAGGTTCTATTGAGGCGAGTTGAGGAAGTGAATACAGTCTCATCAATGAATATGATCTTCGATCCCAGTTGCAGCTCTCTCATATACTTAGTCTTCATTTCGATTTTAAGACTAGCTAGTCTTTGTGGATCGACTAGCTCCACCTCCTTCCTTAGTCGTATGCTCTTGAATCTTACTTAAGCGCTCTTGTATAGTCTCCTCAAGTGAGTGACACTGATTCGCACTTCTGGGAACTACCTGTGGAACATTATACACCTCTCTCTCAAACTCATTCCTGCTTGAGTGTGCAGTGTTTCACTGCTGGTGAGGAAGTTAATATGACTAAGGTTGAATTTAATCTCACGACTAGTCTTAGTCGATAACCCATTCCTGAAAAATGACTTCGATTACCTGTGCAGCTTGACAACATTTGTGTATGAGACACCAAAGAACTTTGCTATTGCACTCAGATTCACCAGTGGTCGTAGATTAGATGTTGGATTTCAGTTGCCATAACGTATGAGTAGGAAGGTTTCAAAGTCGATCTGTGGTTTGAGTTTGACTACTCTCATCTAAATGACAAGAGTTAACACTAATAATAATAGAGTGATTTGAATTTGAAACTAGTCATATGATAAGTCTGTTGATATTTGATTCAACTTTAATCATTGCAACTATACTTACCTGCAATGAGTGAAAGCTGTTCCAAGTCACCATAAACCACCAATGGTGGAGGGTGTTGATGGTTTGAAGATTCATTATTAGTATTAGTGCTATGTACATTGATAGTCGACCTTTCGACTACCTACGACTAAGTCATGATCAATATACTTACAAGACTACCTAGTCATACTAGTCTGCACTTAGTCGCCTCCTTCAATCTTAAGTTTAAGACAAATGATTATAACTGTGGTTGATTAGATTGATTAATAGTTAAGTTAAATTTAAAAGTTAATAGTAGTAATCAAGACTTAATCACAAACCACCTAAATGAACAATGGTGAAGGGTAGTTGTATACTCTGACTTTCATGTTCAGACTAGTCACGACTACTCTCAATCAACCTAGTCTTCGACTATAGTCCTTATTAATAGTCGCTTAGTCGCATTTTCGCATTAATAAACGTGTGTCAATTCACTATAAACTCATAGACTAAGCATGAATTGGGGTTTTGGGGTTTTGGGGTATTGTTTGCATTCTTAAGCATCCCAGCATACTTTTTGTACTATACAGGAAATAAAACTGAAGAATAAAAGGTCTATGTAAAGTACGTCTTGTCAGTCTTCTCCCTTGGAAATATTGGGTAATGTAAGTGATTCTTAAACTCTTAGTGATTTGTATTCTATAGCTTAATCAACTTGTAATTACGGAGATCTGGCTGCTTAGACATAGATAGCTATTCCTTTGTTCTGTTCTTATGGAATTTAAGAATTTTTTCCTTTTTATTTCTATTAACTTTCGAAAAGATAAGTGTCTATGGTTTAGCAAATGACAATTCAAAATGCCCAATAGACAATTATCAAAAATTAGAGTTAAATTCCTAATGTAATTCTGAGGCATTTCAAGCTTCATATCTCCAGAGAGTAAATCAAAGATTTGCGAATTAATGTTATGATAAATCATCCTGTAATATGACTATATAATACTTAGATTTCACATCTTCATGCTAAACTTAAATTATGCAAAATGGTGTCTCTAGTTAACCTAATTCGATATACATATAAGCTCTATGTCAAGAGATTTACATATACATACCATAGTTTGATGTGTCAATAAGTAGGGAAAATTTGGGTTTTATCGTTGTCATTTTGGATGTTGCAATTGTTTTAAGCCTTATTATTTCGCTCTACATGTAAGAACTTTAAAGAATTAAAAATTTTATTTATAGATTAGAGAAGTATGAAACGATCGAGGACAAAGAAATCAATGAGAGTTTACTAAAAGCCGAACATTTTGCTGTTGTCATTAAGAAGCTGCAACCTCGAGAAGAATTTAATAGTATCAAAGAACTAAAAGCCTTGCTTTGGAATCACCTTGAATAAGTTGTTATAAAATATATAAAATTCTTTTTAAAATTAGTCATAACTATAAATAGGAACCATCAATTTAGAATGATCAAAATATAGCAAATAATCAAAAAATTATGAACATTCATTTTGGTTTATCAGATTTTAGTAAACTAAAAATTCTCATATAAATCTACAACCTTATTAAAGAACAACTAAGAATAGAAGTTAGGATGTAATTTGACTCTGAGAAAAAAGTTAAACATGATAAAAATTTGATTAAGGTTTTGCAAAAAATTGATAAACTTGTTGTAAAATATTAGAATTATGATTTGGAAAATAACAATCACGTAATAAACGCATATGTAACGTTTAGATCAGTCTAAGGCAAAGAAAGAATTGTATAAGCTTTTAAAGCAGGGAAATGTCGTAGATGTTGCATTGCAAATTTCTGTTTTTCAAAAAGGTACAAGAAAAAAAAGTTTTTAGGAAAGTGGCTTCAAGTCAAGCCTGCTGTAGCACCAGATCTTATCATATGGGAGAATCTAAAAGTAGGGAAAGCAGGCAGATGTTTCAGAGTTATGCTAATATCATTTATAACCATAGTATTAATAGTTGATACTTTCTTAATAATTATGATTGGTAGATCTTAGTAGGCAGATATTAAAAAACAAATTCCTCAAATAGATTGCCCAGATTTTGATATAACCAAGGATCAAGCATTGAAAGATTAGCTTAGAGATGAGGGATAAAGACAAGGTTTTATGCATTGCTATTGCAAAAGTTAACTATATAAAATTAGCTTGGATATTCTATACATTGATTTTTATGGGCATAAATATTGCAAAGACTGGTTTGAACTGTACACTCTTCGAACAGTTTAGTGTATCTTGTGGCTTTTGGTATAAGTTTTGTCAATTTGCTTGTGAAAACCATTTTGAGATGTAAATTCTTAAAATTTTAATTAATCTCTCTGCTATAGTCATCTCTTAATTTGAAAATGCTCATAATAAAACCAATCTTATTCTATCAAGCATGTAAAAAATGTTCATAGTCTCTTTTATTAACACTGTAAGCTACTGACATATTTTAAATTGTAAATATAGGGTCTTGTAATCTTTGTCGTAAATATAAATCTCGGAATAAACATAAAAAATTTTCCATTATTTGCTGGTGAATATGATGAATTCACTACTGACTGGTATAGAGTAATTGGTTCTACAATTGTAAGTTTCATGTTGATATTTAATTAATTTATTAGAGTTTCACTTTATTATTCAATATTGTATCTCCTCATAATGCAAATGGTCTATTTATATCACTTGGTTCTTGCAAAAGATGCAAAGATCGAGGTTGCACTCTGGATAGAAGAAAGACAAAGCAAATATTGTTAAAATATAGTTAATACATCCCTTATTATTTCATTATAATCCAAAGTGACTATGAAGATCTAAACACTGGAGGAATATTTCTACTGGAATACAGATACTCCTAAATTCTCTCAACTTTATTCATAATTATGATGTACTCTTCCGGAATCCCAGTTCTTTATCTTATAGCTTTTGTCTCATTCTTTGTTCAATATTGGTTTGATAAGATTTTCCGTAAGATTTACATAATTTTAAGTTAACTTTATTTTAGTTTTAAAATGCTATCAAAAGCCACCGTAATTAAATTTGGATCTTTCAAAAGCACTCGGGCTTTAATGAAGTTTAGTCTCATCCTCCATTTCATTATTACTTAAAGTCTTAGTTTATTAATAAATTAGTGGTTGAATTCTAAAGTAAAAAATTGCTAATATCATATAATTGTGCAATATTGGTTTGTATATGTACTCTAACTCGTCAATCTTAACTCCAACCTCTGTGACAACCGATGTACTAAACTACATAAATTATGACAATAAATACTTTAACAGCCAGAGATTTTCAAATTTGCACATAATTGTATTCCTTCTAGCTTTTGCAGCATTTTTCTTGATATTCTTACTGAGATTAACCTTTTACAATTTTTTTGTTGGTTGTAGGAGATGCATTTAGAGAATTAAGGATAAATTTATAAAATCTGAAGTTTTATCTGATGACATTCACATAAAGATGTGTTATTTAATTTGGATTGTATAAATCTTGTATTAACTATTTTGTATATTCTAAACGAACTAAATTTTTAACAATTACTATCAGAATTTAAGAAAACCAAATATGATTTAATTGATTTCCATAAATCTTTACATGCTGGAAGTTTCATGCCTTAAAATGAGATAATTGTTCGGTAATTTTTAGATAAACTTGAAGAGAAATATAAATTTATATATAAATAAAATGCATTTGAATAATTGTATTCTAATATAGTAAATTTAAATTGCAGATTATTATTTATTCTTTATTTTGAAATAGCTGAAAATAGTTTCTAGATTTTAAGAATACATTCATAAATACGGTATACATTAAAAAGTTATCACTCTCCAAGAAGCTATATAAAAATTGAGAGAAAAAGAGCACGAAATTAAATTGGATAATCGACTGCGTAGCGTCATTTACTCATATGACTTGAAGGATAACGATCAGTATAAAGGGATTAGTGAAGTTGAACATTCATTTTAATAAATATTTAATGTTAATTGTTTTATTTTTAATTGAAATTTTTAATTTGATTTTTGTTTTTATAGAATTATCTAAAGCTAAAGTATAAAAAAGGACAGGGTTCAGATCAGAGAGCTCTTGAAGAAATATTTAAGAAAGGGAATAAAAAGTTTTAAATAATTTAAATTTGCTATAAAAAAACTTTTTAGTATAAATCAATTATTTTTAATTTAAGGGATATTTAAAGCTAAAAATGGATAAGAAAATATTGGATAGGCTTTTGAAAAATAAGAAGATCAAAATAGAATTTGATTGGAATTTAAATAGTAATTAAAGGAGTAATTTTATAGTTATAAATCATTATTCTAATTTACTCTCATTCAAAAAGATATAGGATCATAAATCATCAATTTATTCTATATTTTTCAAATAGATTCAAATTTAAAATAAAAATATCATATTAAATTAATATTAATTTAATTATCAATCAGATAAAGTTGATGTTCAAACCAATTTTATAGATTAGGATAGTATAATTATTAATAAATCGTAGAAATTGTTACTCCTACAGATACCTTAAATTACTTGACAAAATTCCTAACTCTCAATTTTAGTTTGTATTAATTTGACTATCACTATTTTCTTGTAAATTTATGACTTTTTACTTACATAGTGGACAATTGTCACTTCTCTAAAGCCACTTAGTTATACAGTCTTCATGATAAATATGTTTGAAATTGCATTTCAAATAACTTATTAAATCTTTTGGCTTGAATATTTCACAACAAATTGAGCATATATTAGCACTCTGCTGCGATTAATCATATTTATTAAATATTAGTTTATATAAAAACATAATAAATTTAAATATTAATAAAAATAAATTAAATCATGATCAATTAAATACTTCAAAGACAATTTTTAATTTTACTGGCAATAACTTTTATATTATAAAATTGGTAATTCATCTAACATATTGGCATTTTAAAGTATTTTGTGCTAAAGTTACTATAATTGCTTTTTTGGAAGCCAAATAAAGAAATAGAAAGTTGTTATCATTTTTATGATAGAAAAGAGGTTTAGAATAGCATATGCTAATATGATTTATCTCAGAAGATTATAATATAATATTTATAAAATTCGGAGACTAAACTAACACATATCGAAAAATAAATTTAGATCTTGGCAGTTCACAAATGCTAAAAAAATTATTCATCTATTTTGGTGTCATTTCTCAAATTTATCGTATCTTAAGATCTAGTCAAATATTTATAAGTTAAAAAGTAATGTGAAACCATAACTAAGCCAATCAATATACTAAAATTATCAAATATCAATAGCATATACTGGGTCTACTTTTAAATATTTAATTGGTAAATTTTGACATTATAAAACCCGTGAATATAATCGATCATTAAATTAAAAAATTATTAATGAATTACTTTTCGAGAGTGGCCGATAGACAAAAATATATCTATTTTTGAATTTAAACCTCATTTTAACTTATGTATTTTTAATCGCTTTAATAACTCCAAAATAGCTCACTAGACACGAGAAACTTAGATAAATCATCTCTATAATATACAACGTCTTGAATTTAACATAAAAATCATATTGGGTTTCAGCTACTGTATAAGTATGAGTATTCATCTTGTTTAATTAAGAATTTTTATAGAAAATTTCATTAAATTTGAAGTTTATGTAGCTTGTCTAATTATGCAAATTGATGCCTGAAAATTAAGAATCTTAATTACTGTTAAAACTTTAAGTAGTTTTTTAATTTGAATTTTATGTTTAATTTATATCATCAACATGGTTTGTTGAATTTAAATGCTTGAAAGTAAAATAAGTCTTGAAATTTTTCTCATTAGTCCCAATTATTACAAAACTCATTAGTAAAGTTAACAAACTGTACGCAAAATAAAAGAATGTAACATACCTTGAATATTTTAGATGTATGTATGATCTGCCTATTATCCTGTTTTCTTATAAGTTAAATATTATAGAATAAATATTAAAGTTTTTTTTCAATAATTTAGCAATAAAAACTTCTTGTTGAGCGCTTTAATTTTCTTACTTTAGCAGATTGATAGTTTCTCTTTCAATATCAACACACCTATCAATTTACTGAACTTTTAGGATTTATGAATATTTATCAGGTTTTATCATATCCGAATTTATTATTGCCTTAAGAATTAATCTAAGTAAAAATATTTTTTATATAATACAAGAAAATTTTTTATTTTAGGAATATTGAAGAAACTGAATTCTTCCGAGTTGATATAAAACTTAGTGAATCTTTTGGTGTTAATAATTCATCGATGTCAAAATATTCGAAATTATTTAAATTATACTAAAAAATTTACCAAAATTATGTGGGGCACTCACATATTTTATAAAACATTATAATGTCAATTTCTATATGTTAATATCTGTCTGGACTTTCAAAGTTAGTTGAAGGTGTTAAAACATAAACTCTAGACTTTTACTCTACTACGCTTAAAATATTTGAATTGTTGATAATCTGAATATTTTAAGAATCTGATAGGTCATAAATTTAGGTTGACTGATTTTCATGATCATAATTTTCTATTAAATTTTGACGGTATTCTTTATTTTGCATGTTATCTGAGTTATTTCCTTAAATCTTAGTTCTTTGATCGTTTATCTATTAAATATGTTATTATTTTCTTGAATCTGTATTCTATAATAAAACTTATTCTTTATTACTCTTTTAACTTCGATCAGAAAAGTTTTTTGTAAATTTCCTGTTTTCAGTTGATTAAAGAAATGGATCCATAATATTTATATCTATTTTATTTTATATTTACCTATAATTTAATATCTTTCATGGTCGTGATTTAAATAAAAATCTTCTCAAAATATTTTTTAATTTTTCTTCCAATATCTTTGAGCAATAGTATCTGAGGCTTAATTAGCATTTTATTAGTTTTGCAGAAGACCTGAGAACTCAAAGTCAATAGCGATAAAATCAGCTTCTTGTAAATTTTTCAATATTCCTGGAAGCTGCTACCTAAAATTATAGCGAGTTATATTCATTTTACAAGTTTATTATAAAAAATTACTAAATTTGTAAATAATTAATCTAAAGCTTAAATTAATTGTTATAAATTGTATTTCAAAAAAGTAAATCTAAATGCTGAGCTATTTAGATTTTAATAATTTTATGAAATAAAAGAAAATAGAAGATTTAATTAATGTAAACAAATATTCTTTGAACTCAAGTCATACCGATGTGTTTTTCGATATGTCCAAACATTTGCTTAATATTTCTCTCTGCCTCCTCCAAGCAATTTATGCATTTCTAAGAATACCCAATGATTTTGCTCCCCATACTTATGCTATCCAAGTTTATAGCTACTTATTCTTTTAGCATTTAGTTTAATTTTTCCTCTGCTTATTTGCCAAACACTGTAAAGTGTACTTCCCTTGTATTTTCTGAATTATTAAATTACAAATTATCTTATTGTGCCTCCAAGTTTTAATGCTGTAATGCCAAGTTTGCATTAGTTTGAGAAATTTTTAGTATTTATAATCGATTTACACGGTCTTCATCCCCATATATGGAAGTATCTATGCCTAAGTAGGTCTATAATTTCTACTGTAAATCCAAAATGTCAATATCAATTGGTAGATTTTAAATGACAAACATGTAGTCATTTTGTACATTATTACTATTCTATGTTTGAGAAGAACTAGTGGTAGAGTAATTTGATTGTAGTTGCGATTTAATTGGATGCAAGTTAAAGTGCTTCTTTTAATTATAGATTGGTATTTTATTCTTATAGTTAACTATAGACTCTTCTTTTGAGGAGAAATCTTGAGTGAGCTCTTCAATTTTAGGGAAATCATAAGATTAAGAGGTTTTTCCATTTAGGTAAGTAGCCAGTTTGAAAAAAGTCACACCGGTTTATAGGGCATCAAAACCTGCTTCATGACTCTCATCAAGGTTCAAATTGTATTCTATAAATTCTGGAGCTATCTATTAAAAAATATAAGCTATAATAAAGTAGTTTCACAAAATAATTGGGCCACTCAAATTCAAAATTTTTTTAATTATTATACACAGTTTGCATAAATTTATAGTCATCTTTCATGGCTCTTGTATAGGTAGCACTTAAATTCATGCCATTATTACTTCTCATTGTCGCTTCAATATCAGAGAAATTATTCATCAAAGTTTTATTGTCATAGATATGTGGGTACAAAACACTAACATTTGACCTGAATTTCTAATTACATAATTTATAAAAAATAATAAGTTTAAAAATAAGTCATTCTTAATGAGATATAAATTTATGAATTCAAGTATATCATCCGGGAGAGGTTAGTAAAACTTATCATATAAGTGTAAGAGATCTAGCATGCCATTCTAAAAAATTAAAGGTTTCTAGAGTGCAGCTATGAACTGTGGTAAAATTGAAGCACCCAGAGAGTTTTCAGCAACTGATTTTATAGAATCAAATACTTTCTATACTACTTTATCAAGACTTTCAATTTAGAAATCTTATGGATTCTTTAAAATTATTTCATACTTCTCTTCGTTTGTAATTATCTCGAGTATTTCTTTAAACTCTTATTGATTGGAAGTGAAAGGTTTTATACTTTTTTCTAAGTCATTCCCACAAATTTTCATTGCTACTATAAATTATGAAAATGCTTTGTAATTTCTCTTTTGCTCTTTTAATTTTTAACCTTTTTCTTAATATCTCATCTGTGGTAACCTTGACTTTAATGTACATATCACCCTATTAGTCATCTACAATAAGTTCATAATCCAGTTTGTCCTTAGGAAACATTTTTGGAATGTTCCTGAGTAAACTATGAAACAATTGAAATTTTGCAAAAGTAATGTCAAGTTTCAATTCATTACGAGGGTCTGTCTCGAGGTCTTCTTTTGGTATTAATCTGCCTACTGTCTCAAGACAGGTTTATAGATTTAGGAAATGAGAGTTGCTGTAAGTTGTACATTCTGGTGAATCAAATTATTGTTCTTCCAGAGCTAATTGGTAAAAATTAAATTATAATTTTTAATTATAAAGTTTTTCCTTCTCCTTTTTTTTATAACTTCCCTTAATATCGAGTATAATACGAATATTTAATTTAAAGTTTACTACTTAAGTTTAATGTCATCGAGATATTGCTAATAATCTTGATAGCTTAAATAACCAACTGACTCATAGAACAATTTGTTAAAGTCATATTTGTATTACTGAAGAAATTGATAAGCTGTCTACTCTACATAGAAATTGTGTTAATTGCTCACCTAGACACCTGTCCCTAAACTACCATCACCCTCACTTTAAATAACTATAAAAATTAAAATAAATTTATACAATCACTTAGTACAGTTTTTTCATCTCTAAGAGAGGAAGGCATGATGTTGAGATTGTATGGGAAGCATGTTAGGGTCTTCTTTGAATCATGTGTATATTTGAAAGCGCATATTCCCATCTAAATTGGCATAAATTTCCGAACAGACTCTTTATTCTTCCAATATCTTTTGATTTAATTTTTATTTCATATAAGTTGAGAGTGTATTAGAATCTTAAGAGATTGATAAGAGAAAGAAAAAAAATAGGCGGGAACATCCAATAAAATCTCATATAGTTTTATAGTTAAATTTAAAAAGTAAAGTTAAAATCATAGCAAATAAATGGGAGTCTAAGGATTGTTACAATTGCTGAAACCAGCACTTAGAGATTGCCATTTATCGCAATTCAGAGGACAGACTGCCTCAGTAGACATTATGACATGGCTGTATAAGGGAGCTTATGCGTACTCTTATGAACTGGGGTTGGATTCGTAGACGCTTGGATTTTTGGCATATCCTCTGAAAATGTTGAAGTTGGTTCAGACTTATGGATATCTATAAATCTTTTAAGCATATAGAATTTAATAAATGAAATATAATTCAAGGATTATTCTAATTTATTCCATTTGATAAATTATGTAAACCCCCAAGAGTAAAATTTGAATTAATTGTGAATTTGAAAATAAAATAAATATAGTATTTTAATTATTATAAAACATTTGGTAGCTTTCTAATTAATTAACTTAGTACAATATATATAGGGGTGTCTTAATAAAACATAAAGCTACCAAATTATTAAGAGTGATTTGATTAAATTTTATTTATCCTTATTTCCTTGTATTATAATAATTTTGCCTTCGGTTCACTGTTCGCATGATCAGTTCTGATAACCAAGTCACTCCAACTATTATCAACTTCCTCTCCCTATCGCCAGTCGAGCTCAACTGCGGGTGCTGCCGCCCAACCTTCGGGCCCTCCTCGTTCCAACTCAATACCAGAACCTGACATTTTTAAGATAAGACTAAGGTGCTTAATGGACAATATAACCGTTGAGAAGAGATGTGAGAAAGAGATAATGAACTTAGCCTCAACCATCTTTGGCGACGACGTTACTACCTATTACCAGGAGATGGTGGACACGATAATACAGCAACATAATACAGTACGCAAGCTGACCATTGTGGAAGATGATGGCAATTAGAGTAAGATCGAGACAGAGGAGACGATGGAGGCCACTATTTGAGATGCTAAAAAAGTACAAAGAGATGGAGACGCGCCCAAGGCTAGAGGTGGGGGGCCCTATACAATACTAAAAGAGAAATACTTCATTGACAATGGAAGAAAATACAATCGATGCGATATTACGACTACCTAATGATAACAAGTTGGAGATGACACCCTCAGCAGGCCCTAGTAGAGGATGTGCAGATCCTTTACCAAGGTACTCATCACTGGGCGACTTATCTCCGGACTTGAGCAATAAACTAAACAATCTACTAAAACAAATTGAACTAAAAAATAAATAAATAATTAAAATCCAGCCAACCCACTAATAACCGTTAAACAAGAATTTGCCTCATAAACAAGCATCTGCAAATCTAACGGACACCCAACTCTAAGAAATGTATATCAAGGCAACAACAGATCAGAAGCACCTCTAGAACTACTACCTAACGACGCTATGACTACTTAATACAGCTGAGAGAAGAGAGCAGGATGCCTAGAGGGAGCAAGTAAATTTAAATGCTTGGTCTTGACGCCATTAAACGGTCGATGGAGTCTCGACTTAAGGATGATTAGGAAACTTAAAAATGCTGCTAGCACAAATATGTGAGGACTAGGTTATTCTAGAAAACAATATTCAAGAAGCATTCACGGTACTGCCTGCTGAAGCCCGAGGTTAACGGCTACATTTAAACAGCCATCAGCAAGAGCTACGACCCCTTGTGCAGAGGCTCTTCAATACAACCAACGATGGGATGGCCAACCAAATGTTTAAACTCTTCAATGACACTCTTCAAACCACACCTTCTCCAAGCGCACTCTCAGGATGGTACATACAAGCAGAGAGTATCAAATGACCCATCGAATGCAGAAACATTAGAACCGACAGTAGGTCAATTGATGCCATAGCTAGGGACCAGCAGATATACAAAACATTGTGGAGTATTGACCCTTCAAGTAATTCAAGTCGTATGCCTATAAAGACAGCCATGCCAGCTCAAGGTTTAGAATAGGACAACTAACCGTTAGATTCTTAAAATGAAGAGATTTAAGAAGTATAAAAAAACCAAAAAAGTAAACATTAATAAAGTATCAAAACCCAATTGGCGACCAAAGCTCCACAAGTACCGATTCAAATCACAGAGGGTAGCATGATTTATTCTAAATATGTGACCAGCACTCTCGTAGAAACAAACTCCCTACGCAATAGGATGTCTGCAGTTGTCAAGATTCTTAAAGCCTACAAGACCTCAGAGGATGGAGCTGAAGAGTGGAAGCTGAGGATTGCCAAATTGTTTCATGAGTTGATATTGGAGTGGCGCCAGATATTGAAATACAAGAAGTAGGATGTTAACAACTACCTCATTTCTCAGGAACGGCTACCAGATGAATGGGAAGTGTTCGACTTCCATAATTTACTTGACCCCATCTCCAAAAAGCTCATATCGAAGAAGGAGCGCACACTTAAGAACTCAAGCAAACATTCGAGCCATCCAAAGCGCAATTCTCGG
>ARYC01005131.1:0-33620 GCA_000711775.1 Oxytricha trifallax | reverse complement strand
ATATGAAGGTTCATAAGGAAGCTAAGCCTACTGTATACTTAAAGCATGACAAAGTTGATGGAAAGTATGATTGCTTTGAGTGCCTTAAGCAGTACTCTCACACAAGAGACTTAAAGAAGCATCTTTTAAAAGCCCACAAGAAAGAAATAAAAGTTGAAGATTAAGACACTCAACTAAAGTTGCTCAACAAAAGAAAAGCAAGGGAGCCTCTTTAAGTTGCTGAGCTTTAACAGGCAAGCGAATCAGAGCATGTGAGGATTGCACGCAACCTCTTAGCATCAGAGGTCACTAAAATCATGATTAAAATATAATACAAGAAAATTCCAGTACTTGCAAAGATTGATTTAGATACTTCTCTCTTAAGCTACCTAATTCTAGAGTACTCCTATGACAAGAAAGTTATTAAGGATCATCAGTATGCTTACAAGGTATATCCTTTCAACTATCTCCTTAGTGATGATAAATATTAAATGGAGTTTACTAATGAGTATTAAGTACTCACTCAGGCTAAGTTTAAAGAGTGCAAATACTTAATAAAGCTAGATGCTGTTCTCCTAGCCAAAGATCATGAGGCTTTCAGACTACCACTCTTTGAAATGACACTCAGAGATTTCATATCTGATCAAAGAAATCATAGATAGCTTGCATGAATAGCAACCTAAGCTATTCAAGGTATCAAAGAACTTCATAAGTTAGGCTTTGTTCACAGGGATCTCAAGCCTGAGAATATAATGGAACTTTTCACCAGTAAAAGTAACAATTATTGATTTCAACAGAGCCTTAAGAGTGGAAGTATCAAGGCTTGGAAGTGTAATGGGAACTCCAGGATTTTATCCGGAAAGGGAAGACTGGAGAGATGGATACTAACAGTGGGATGTGTGGGCTTTAGCAGCAATAATAATAGAGTGCGATATGCCTCGCAACGATTACTACTCTACAAGGTGTGAGAAGGATGCAAGGCAAAGAACAAAGCAATTTATTGTAAAAACAAGAGTGTCTCAATCAATGAAGCAAATGGCAGAGTCAATAATAATAAAACCAAACTCAAGATCAGAAATATCAATAGAGTAGATAGAGTTGTGGTTAAGTAAGATAAACTTCAGACCTCTCCCCCATGATCCAAAAGTGCATTTTGAGTGATTAATTAAATACATTTACTATATATTTCACATTAGAGCCTATTAATAACCCCAACCCCTAACAAATTCCCTACAAATCAAAGCACTTATAAACCTCATTAAGGGGTTTTGGGGTTTTTGAATGATGAAAATAAAGTAATTTATTTTTACTTATAAATTATCAAGGTTATCCCCCCCCCCCCGAAGTTTCTTTTATTTAATCACTCAAAGTAATACACTCTTGTAAAAGTATATAAAAATCTGAAGTTTATTTTCCTCAACTTCTATTCTAATCTATTAAATTTAAAAGTTTGATCTTAAATTTACTTGATAATACATAATCTACCATTTATTTGAATGATTGAAATACTCTGTTTTATTTATAAAAAGTTAAAATAATTTGTTTTGCATTTTTCCACTCTTAGTCGAGTAGCAATCGTTGTGAGACATATACCAATATATTTTAATTTTTGCCATGATCCTCACTACAAATTGAAAGCCTCCGTTTCTCTAGTTTTATTTATTGATTAATTGCCTGGAGTGCCTGTAAAGTCAATTGTCTTGATACTTTCATAGAATTCTAAATTGAAATCAATTACTTTTATTTTTTATTTAGTTAAAGTAATATAAGTAGTTACTCGTTTATTGAGAGAGAAGTGAAGCTTATACTTCAACTTTCACATATTAGAAAGCAAATATGTTTTAATAATAATTTTGCCACCTCTTTATACTTAAAATAAAGCATTTATATCTTTATTTAAACAGTTTACAAGAATTTAGAGCAAAAATATGATAGATTTAGCTTTAAGGGTAGTACAATAGAATTATAGTATTGTAAAGGTTTGACTTATTAAATAAGATTTTAATAATTACTATTTTTTATTAAAAATTATTAATATACTAATAACTTTATTTATTAATTAAATTCTAAAAATATCTTAAATTTATCTCTTCTTCTTTTTGTCTTAAACTTTTCATAAACTTGAAAATATATTTATATCCTCAAAAAAGTTAATGAGATTACATTTAGCAGCAATTCATTGTTAGACAATAATTCTATAGCACTAAAATGCATTTGTAAAAACACAAATTATGTCAGCTTTATACAGGTTTAAGAGTTTATTTTATATAGCATCACACAATTATAAGAATTAAACAGCTTTCTGTTTAAAATGGTTAACCTGAATGTAAATGGTTTAAATAATTATCAATCATATCATTTCTTTGGCACAGTTTAAAGATTTAATTTATATACTGCTCATCATATTAAACCCCTTAGGCTTGATATTATTGTCTCGCATTTGAAAAGTAACCATAATCCATTAATAGTTCCATACATATCAAAGCTCTAATAAATTCCATTAAGGTGTTTAAGGGTTTAGATTTTTCCTTACAACTACATCTCTTTATCTATCTATTCCACCATTCTCTGATCTAAAGTTAACTGAAGTCACTGAAGTAACTTGTATTTTTACAGTATTAATCTTTTATTCCTCAGTATTATGATTCTTATTTTCTTCAAAAATCGCGTGGGTTTTTTATTCCTCCTTTGATTCGTTTGTTTTTTATCTCGCTAACTGCTATTATATTTTCCTCATTATTTCCTTTTTTTCATTTTTCTTTTCTTGTTCCTCCATTAATTTAAATTTTCGTTCATAATTTTCAATTTTTTCAGCCTATTTAAATAATATTGTATAATTTTTTTAATTTAAAATCCTATTATGCAGATTTAATTTCTAGACTTTCTAATTTCTATTGTAGTTCCATAATTTGAGCAATATACTCATTAGCTTCTCATTTAATTAAATAAAGCGTGATAAGATGTTAAATTGGTATTTTAATTAATAAAAAAATTCATTTTTTAAGATCTTAATCTTTTTATAAATTACGAATTCTCTGCTCTAACTTCTAATAGTTAATATAATTAAATTATTTTTGTTAATACTAAATTTGAAGTCAAAGTTAAACAATCTTTAAATAATACAACTAACACAATATAGTTTCATTTTATTATCTTGAATATTTTTTTTCTTCAATTTTACTAAATAATCTTTTTTGTATTACAAATAATTATTCTAGAAATTTATATTAATTGCAAGAATAGATAACTCAATGTTAAACTATATTTAATAATCGTTAAACGGATAACAAATTAAAATATAAGAATATTGTGAATTCTTATGTTTTACTTTTTAGAATATATTTATTTTATTTTATTGATTCGTGTTTGCATTCAAAATTCCAAAACCCCTTAATTACATGTTTTAATAATTTGATTTGTAGGTTATAGTTGAGGTCTTATTGGGATTAGTTGAGAAAACGCAGTTTTAATTGAATTTAATGAATATTTAATAAGTATTAGTGTACTTATTTTAAAAACATTTTGTACGCTTATCTTTGTGATACCTCAAGAATCTAGCAGTCTGTATATGTTCATATATTCATCTATGATTAACTTGGAAATGCTGGATCTTTTACAATGACCATCATTTCAACTATCTTCTTAATTTCTTAGCAGATTTCATCTTATTTTTTATGTTCACAACAAAACTTATTGATTATTTTTCATGTTTTTTGTCTAAGTATGACATACTTTCCACAAATAAGTTAATTGCAGCTACTGCCCAAACATCCAATTACGCAAAGCCATTTGTCCATTTCTCTCTTATTGAGGTACTCTGAAGTGCCTAGAACTTCAGCTAAAGTAAGTCACAATCTCTTGTCATATTGCTATGTTGAAATCTATGACTTCTACTTCTAAAGATTTTAGAATAGCATTTACAGCAGTTGTAGACGGACAAAGTTTTGCTGCAGCTACTATTATATCTTATGATTATACTCTGAGCTTAATAAAATAATATTATATTTTAAAGCCTTATATTTTGAGTATTTTATTTTATTATTTATGAGAATCATTGATTTTATTTAGTGTCTCTCGAGATTTTTTAAATTATTAAAATATTCTTAAGTAAATAATCTCAATATTTCATACTCTTTAATTATAAAGAACTTTTACTGTTTTTATTTTTAAAATCCTTAAGGATATATAAATAAACTATATACTTTTTTGTGCCTGAAGATGATTTATTAATTAATACGTGGTAAAAATGAGATAAAACTTTAAAAATAAAAAATTTTCTATATCTTTACAGAATTCTCATAATTCATTTTGGATATATAAAAATTGATAAAAATATTTTGAAAAAAAATTTATATAAAAAACACGATATATTATTTTTATTTTAAAATTGTCTAGAGACACTAATGAAAATCATTGACTCTTTTATATTTTGAATTTAATTTTTGTATATTATTCTAATAAAAATAGAAATTTTATATTTAAATTTAATTAAAATGATAAAAAAATGTAGGATTTTTTAGGTAAAAGTCCTCCTGCTACATTCAGCATCAATTAAGAATGTAATTGGACGCATCTATGATAATCACATTTTCTAACTTCAAATCTCAATGAATATACCCTCGATGATTGAGCTTTTTTACACCGTTTGTTAATTCTGTGAGAATCCTATTCAAATAATCAAGATTTCAATTTAGGTAGATATACTCTCTTAAAGTCCTTTCAAATTTCTTGAGTCTTTCTCAATGCAATAAAATTATATCAAAGAATAACTGCGTTAAGCTTAGCTAAGTTCTTGCAATGTCTTTCTAAGCCTATCTCAGTACTATTTATTATTTTACATTCTCATTTTAATATATCTCGCTCTCAATGTAATACTTGAAGGGATATACCTTGTAAGCGAATTCATCAACAACTATTTTTTTTACCTTGTTAGGTATGACAATAATCAAAGTTTCTCAATGCATCTGCTTATTTTATCTGTATTTAATTAAGGATATAAACAAAGTATTCAACCCGAGATACTCCCCCAGTCTCTAAACCGAAGAATCTCCACATCCTTCGCAACCTAAAAAGAGAAGCCACCCTAATATGTCCCACTTGATATGAAATGTCATTTTCCCAAATTTTAAATCGACTCATTTCATGAAAAATTTTATTATCATTTTACTTGCTATATTGATATTATTTTTAGTTTTTGGTACTTTCACTTTGTCTTTCGACTTTGTAATAAACTTAATCTCATAAAAAATATATTTCAATTTACATAACATTATCTAAATTAAATGCAGTTTTTTTGTACGATAAGATATTACACATTATAATTTACAAAAATATATTTTAACCAAAATATTCTTCATTCGATAAATTAGAAAATTAGCCTGTGAAAATTTTTCTAAATTAATTTTACGTCTTTATTAAAAATAATTGTGTTATAAAATATGAATTAATTAAAAAATATGCTTTAAATAAACATATTGAAATAATAATAAATCAACAAGTATAATTATTTTTGAATTTATTCATATTTCATAACACAATAATTTTTAATAAAGACGTAAAATTAATTTTGAAAAATTTTCACAGGCCACTTTTGTAGTTTATCGAATGAAGAATATTTTGGTTAAAATAGATTTTTGTAAATTATAATGTGTAATAGCTTATCGTACAAAAAAACTGCATTTAATTTAGATAATGTTATGTAAATTGAAATATATTTTTTATGAGATTAGGTTTATTACAAAGTCGAAAGACAAAATGAAAGTACCAAAAACTAAAAATAATATCAATATAGCAATTAAAATAATAATAAAATTTTTTCATGAAATGAGTCGATTTAAAATTTGGGAAAATGACATTTCATATCAAGTGGGACATATTAGGGTGGCTTCACTTTTTAGGTTACGAAGGGTGGGGAGATACTTCGGTTTAGAGACTGGGGAGATTGGTGGGGTTATCTCTCGTAATCATATATTGCTCTCTTATAAGCAAGCTTTATACATATCTTTTGCTGATTGGTTCATTGACTCCATTAGCTTCTATATCTTTATTCTCTCTTACGGTTTTTTAAAGGTTCAAAGCAGTTACTTTTTCTTTAGCAGTTAAAAGCATTTTAGTTTTCTCATATTTAATCATTTATTCACTTAAATGATGCTTTTGCATATGCCTCTTTACTTTGGCTAAATGAGTTTAAGACTTCATTTATGTTGTTCAAGAATATTAACCATCTACTTAATCATGCTTTAAGTAGATCTTTGCTTTGCCAGAGTGTACTTCATTGTTGCGCATATTAAATCTAGACTCAATTCAGAGGTAATATTAGCTGTCGTCACATTTAATTTTTTTAATTTTTCTTTTGATTGCTGTTCCTTTTCTTCAATTCTACTTATATTTATAATTTCATCTCTGCATTCCTAGCTCAACCTCCTTACAATTTTACAGATTAAATTTTGGTACTATTGAATTTGTACCAATAAAAATTAAACTGATAAGTGCCTGTACTAATTAAATTTACTTTAATTAAGTATTTTTTTATTGAACTAAATTAATAAAAATGGAGAAATATCGCTGAAGTTTGTTACAGCTTCCTACCCACTTTTCCCCCGTATTTTTGCTAGATTTATTCCCTAAAAGATTACTATATTTAATATTAAATTCTTAAAGAATAGAATCCAGAAGTCTATAAATTGAAATTTGAAATTCATTAATCGGTAGAGGAACAAAGATAAAACCATTAAATGATCAAATGATAAGAGCTGAAGCTAAATAAATAATACAAGATTCAGAAGGAAAGAGGATCTCTAACAATACCTAACTTTACATGGTTAGATATAATACAGTTGGTTTATTTCTTCCAACGATGTATGGTACCAAAATTTAATTCTGAAAAGCGATATTATGAGGAGAATAAAGCTTAAAAGAATTAAGAGATTATGTTAATTGAAATTCTTCATACTATGTGATTTCAATTGTTAATCGTTTTATGGGTACCATAGTATATGAAAAAGTGGTTGTTTACGTTCCTACCAAGAAAAACTCTCATCTACTTCCATAGAGAAATCTCTTCGTTCGTGTTCATGGTACAATAAATGAAGGGGGTATCTCATAGAAATAATTGAATAAGTATTTCAGAAACTATAATTAATCTCTCTTTAAGACTAGATGAGTAAGTCATTCTAATAATCTTAGATTGGCTAGAGGAACTTAAGAAGCATCCTTATCTTTCAAGTAATCTTTGACATATAACATTGTATGAAAATCTGGCACTGACATACGTCTTATGAAATAGCAGGATTAGGTTGATAGAGATAGAAACAGCAAACAGTTAATTAAGTTACCAATAGACTTAAAAGAAATAATTATAAAACAGAAGAAATAATTATTGATACTGGAGATGGGAGTAAGAGAAGGCACTTAGGGCATGCCAAGATTTAAGAAGAAGAAAAGAAATAAAGTATAATCCTTTTAAGGGCCTATTTTATATGTGAACTTTTTCATTCATTAAAGTCTATAACTTTATAAAAAAGATTTCATTGTCCCTTTTCTGCACAAATTGTTTTCTTTTCTACACTCAATCTCTTACACCTGCTTTTAATCGATTACACTGTATCGATGGGCAAGTCATGTTTACGATGATAAAACACCAGATTTATGCAAGGAGTCTTGATTTAACTCAAGTAGAATTCTATTCCATTAAATTAAGGGATATAATGAACGTTATAAACAAGAGTTATGTTTTGGTCTTCTTAAGCTTTCTTAGACTCTTAATCTTTAACAATGAAAATTTATTAACAAAAAAGATGATTTTTTGTCTATACTTCTCTTTGTCTATGACCTTATGTAAAACTCTATATACTTTTCACTTAACTGTGAGAAGGTTAATGACAAAACTCTCTAAGCCTCAATTTCACTTATACCAGCTAAAATTGCATAGGTGACTGCCTTCACTTTTCAGACATAAACTTCTATATTATCATTCTTCTTATACCAGGACTTATTAAAAGGTGTTGAAGGTAAACACAGCTTCATCAGCGTGTATGAACTTGGTGTTATTGACATTAGCCCTCTGCATTAATAATAAACATAGTTAAACTATTACTATAAAATGGCACTGTAAAATCAATTACTCTCTTCACTTTGTTGACATTCTTAAAAGTCATACCATTTCTTCTATAAATATTGGCTATAGTCTAAAGAGAGATGCGCATGTTGTGAGGAAACTTACGATTAAACATCGCTAGTCAAGTGGAAAGTGTGCATAATACTTCAAAAAGGTCACAGAGGTTTCAATATGGTGCTGTGAAAACCTTTTTTTTTGCTGGATGTTTTTAAGTCACAGAATTAAAATGCTAAACAGCCAACAGGCAGAGATACCTAACAGTTTAGGCACTCTTGCATGGGAGCTTTGCTATTGCTGTATAATTTAGCATTGGTTTGACTTAGTCTATATAATTATTCGTACCATACCTAAGATTAAGAAATAAATCTAAACATTTATGATTTATAATAGAAAATTTATAATTTTAATCAAAAACTTAATATATAAAAAAAAGTATTTGTATAGATCAGACGCAGGTGGAGATAGAGCACTCACTTACAATGTAAGTTTCAAAAAGAATATCTTTAATTTTTATTTTTTAGTGGTCCCACCTGGTAAGACCACAGGTGTCATTGGACAGGTGCTTAGCCAGGTGACACAACGAGAGGACTTGGAAGACTTTGAGATTAATCAGGATGAAGATAACAATGATGATGAAGAAGATGAAACGCTTTATTAGACATTTCCATTTTTTATTTGTATAATAAGTAATCTGATTAAATTTAATATAATTCTTAATTCACTAAATTTTCCAAATTATAAATTATGATTACTCATCATAAATGGTTCCTAAATTTCGATTTATTCTATTTCTCATTTACAAAAATGGCCTAATTTCTCTACTCACCCCAATAAGACCCTAACTATACCCAGAAATCAAATCACTAAAACATCTAATTAAGGGGTCTTGGGGTTTTGATTTTTGCTTTTATTCAGTATGTTCACATTCTTCACTTATAATTATATTTATATACAATTTCAAATAAAAATCTTCGAAATGCTTGGTATATTTAGAGTATTTGATATGATCTTTGCATTATGGATGATTCTAACACAAGAAAGTCATTTTTTCCAATACGCACTTCACTAATCTATTTATTGGCTAGAATTGTCTACCTCTGCATCGCATTGTACATTAAATAACAATATATTTGATTATTTTGAAATAAAAGGATTAATTAAACATTCCTAATCGTTTTAATCAATGCATCTCTTTAAATTTATTAAATACATAAATAAGTTTGTAATTATATTTTATTAAAATACAATTTTATGATAATTATTGTATTAATTTAAATTTATAGTAAACTTGTTAAAAGAGCTAATGAAATCTTTATTTGATTAAATTATCTGTTAAAAATTAATATTCGTTAATTAGATTTTGTTAAAAATAATAGTTTCAATATAAAGAATTAGGTTACTTTAAAAATTTAAAATTAAATTATGTTTTACAGATAACATTGCATATATTTTTAATTTTTTGCAAGGTATAATAAATTC
This sequence comes from Oxytricha trifallax, assembly GCA_000711775.1. NCBI lineage: Eukaryota > Ciliophora > Spirotrichea > Sporadotrichida > Oxytrichidae > Oxytricha > Oxytricha trifallax. The sequence continues at coordinate 24,046 of ARYC01005131.1, read as the reverse complement.
TTTTTTCTTTTTAAATATTTTATTTTATTTATTATAATTTATATCTATTTGTATATTATATTATTAATATTAATCCCTGACAAAATATACTCTCACATTCTCGACACTAATAAAATATAAAATATTGTTTGAGTAAATCCACTCTGTAGGATCCAAAACTACTCCATGGCAAATCAAACCTTTTCTAATAAATTACAATAATATAATAAATTTTAATATAAGTTTAGACATATGTAGTGCTACACGATGTCTTCCTCAGTGGCGGATCTTACATAGAGATCTCGATCAAGATACTTTAGAATCTTTTTTTATTCTACCATTGCAGTAACTAAATTAATAATAAAATAAATGTATTAATTATAATGTCCTGTCAACTTTTAATTGCTTCACGATTTATTAAGATGATACATATTTAAAAAATATTTTCTAAATAAAAATATAATAATGTCATTAATAATTTTTATAAATTTCCAATTCTCAACATAAGTCCTGTAAAATTAAAACAATCCTTCTATGTTATAAATTAATATTAATGTTCTTATAATTATTTATTAAAACTTAGTATTTTATTTTATACAATAAATTAGTTCAGCTAAAGTCATTGAAATAGTGAATTATGTTTGATTAACTTAATTAATTTCATATTATAACTTTTGATATCATTCACTTAAGATATGATATTTTTAGAGACAATTTTTAATATAAAATTACATCTAATTCTATTTTTTACATTAAATTATTTAATTTTGTTTAAATGATATATTTTCAAAAATATTAGAAGAATTTTAGTAAATTAAGGTTGTTAATTAAATATTTACTGAAACTACTATGTTTATTTAATAGTCAAGTGAATATAAATTATTTGGCTGTTAATTATTATATAAATAATAGAATATAAAATTAAATAATTAAAAAAATTAAACTATTTTAAAATTAATGTTAAACAATTAGATGATAAATTTTAAGAATAAAAAACTATAAATCTGTAAAATTTATATTCTTTATTCATAATATAGATTATCATTTTTAAATATTTTTTAAATTAATCTTAATAATTTAATGCAATGTTGAGTACTATGAAATAAAATTTTTAGAAAATAAAAGCTGATTAATAATAATTAATGGTATTTATATTTACGGAAATTTTTCTGATTTAATTTTTTAAGAAAAATTTCAAATTTGTTTGGTTTTTTTTACTTGGTAAATCATTTTTTAAAGTAATGCTCTATTATATAAGCAAATTTCCTGAAATTTAAACTATATTTTACTCCTTGTTTCATTATTTGAAAAAATATTACCTTCATTTTAAAGAAGTTGTCAAACTAAAATATTTTAAATTATTATATTAAATTGTTATCTTTAATATTTTCTATATAAATTTGATTATAAACAATCTTCATTATAATTTTCAAAATAACTACTCAAATTTCGTAAATTATTTAATAGAAGTAATCGAGAAAAAAACAATAATACTATATGTTATTTATACATATTTATAATTCTAATTTTTTTACAAATTTATTGTCAACTTCTATTAATTCTATTTTCCAATTAAATATTTCGATCTATTTAAATATCACTTGAGAAACAACAGATATTATATTTTTTTAAACTTAAAAGAATTTATGAATTTAAATGTAATATATAATTATCAATAGTTTATGATAATAATTAAGCAATTTTAATCAAACTTATTATATTTTTTTAATTGTTTTATAATAAATTATTTTTTATTATTATTTTGAATTATTTTTCTTTATATTCTTTAATTATTCAGATTGTAATATGCATCTCAAAGTCTCTTTATTTTCTACTACGATTACAAAAATTCATTAAATTTGATCAAAATCTTCTACTATAGCAACTCAAACTTTCTTTATCATCTCTGTCCTCATATTTGGGCTATTCTTTAAACCCTCCTCTTTATCTTTATCTGTCTTTTTCGTTAAAACCTCCTCTTTTTAGCATGTTTCTGTTAAAACCTCCATTCACTGGTTCATTACTATCTTTGAAAATTCTGTCTCTTTAATTTGGAAAAATATATTGATTTTTTTCTGTGATCAACAAATGAATGAAATATATTAAAAACTTAATTTATATTCTTAAATTTACAAATTATAATAAATTAATTATTTTAAGGAATTTAATTTTTATTTTTATATTTTTAAAAACCCCTTTTAAGAAAATTCTAATTAGTAATACAATTTGGACACTTCCTTCAAATCTTTATTATTATAATTAAGAATAAAAGTATAATCATAAAATATAATTCAACATTGAATATTTCTTAAACCAAAATGATTTAAAAAAATAAATAGCCTTTTATATTTTAGTGTTCCATTTTTAAATAATTTTATTAAATCTCCTCTTCCTCCTCTTTTAGATTCTTCTGCTTGTATTTATTCACCTCTTCCCCTAGGGTCACCTCTTCCCCTATGGTCACCTCTTCTTCTTTGGTCACCCCTACGAGCATCATTTCCTGTATGAACACCTCTATCCCAATGTTCATCTTTATGTGCTTCAAATCCTCCATGACCACTTCTTCCTAAATTGCCATCCCCTTCACCTGGATTTAATCTATTGTCATTTTTTACTATCTAATCACCTCTACCTCTAGCTCCATTTCCTCCTCTTCTGTGCTGATCAGGGCGCCCTATAAAAGCTTTTGAATCTTTACTTTCTAAGCTGGATTCGTTTCTTTTCTTCGATTGTGTAGAATTTTTTCTTTCCTCGCTGTTCTCATTTTCTTTTTTCACATTCAAAACCCCAAAACCCCTTAGTGAGGTTTATAAGTGCTTTGATTTGTAGGGTATAGTTGGGGTCTTATTGGTGTTAGTAGAGAAATTAGGCCAATTTGCAAAATGAGAAATAGAAATTAGCGAAATTTAGGGTCTATTTATGATGAGTAATATTTAGATTTACTGCTTAAGCTTAGGTATGGTACAAGTATTAATATAGACTAAGTCAAATCATTGCTAAATTATACAGCCATAGCAAGACTTCTTCTCAAGAATGCCTCAACTGTTAGGTATCACTGCTTGTTAGCTGCTTAGCATTATGACTCAGGCTCTTGAAAACATCCTGCAAGAAACTAAAAATTCTCACAGGTTCATGTTGACTATTTCTGTGATTCTAAGACATTAAAGTATTGGGCTCACTTTCCTCTTGACTTACGAGCTGTCATGTTTCATCGCAAGTCTCCTGACATACGTATCTCTCCTTATACTATAGCTATTGTAGGAATACATTTGAAATTGGGAAATTAATTTAAATTAAATAAATAAATAATTAAATTATTGGCAGTTAAAGTTGTCTAATTTGAACGATCTTGGGCTCATTCGATAGAGAATTCAAAATTAGCTGGACTTTATTATTGGCGGTACTATTTTATCTCATCGATGGAGCGAGATAACTTCACTTTAATTAAACACCTCTAAATTCATTAAATTATACCCTCACATTAAAGTCAAGTTATCTCGCTTCCTCGATGAGATAAAATAGTACCGCCAACAATAATGTCCAGCTAATTTTGAATTCTCTATCGAATGAGCCCAAGTTCGTTCAAATTAGACAATTTTAACTGCCAATAATTTAATTATTTATTAATTTAATTTAAATTAATTTTCCAATTTCAAATGTATTCCTACAATAATATTTATAGAAGAAATGGTATTACTTTCAAGACTGTCAACAGAGTGAAGAGAGTAATTGATTTTACAGTGCCATTTTATAGTAATAATTTAAACTTTATATATGATTAAATGCAGAGAGCTATTATAAATAATATCAAGTTCATACACGCTGATGAAGCAGTATTTACATTCAACACTTTTGTTAATAAGTCCTGGAATAAAAAGTACGATAATATAAAAGTATCTGACTAAAAAGTAAAGGTTACCACTCACGCAATTTTGGCTGTTATTAGTGAAGATTTAGGCCTAGAAGCTTATGCTATTCATCCTCGTTCTATTAAGCGAAAGCAGTATATCGAGTTTTTGCATAAGCTCAGAGAGAAGTATAGCAACTAAGAAATCATCTTTTTTGTTGATAACTTATCAGTTCATAAGACTAAGGAGTCTAAGAAAGCTTATGAAGAGTTAAACATAACTCCTGTTTACAACTTTCCTTACAGCCCATAATTTAATGGAATTGAATTTTACTGGAGTTAAATCAAGACTCACTATAAGAAGCTTCTGCTGTATCATCTAATGCATGATTTATCTATCGATACAGTAGACTTAATACAAATTAGTTGCAAGAGAGTGAATAAAGATAAGACTACGATATGTGCAAGGAATGGAAGAATGAATGTTTATTAATAAGTTTTAGACTTAAATGAACGAAATAGTTCACATATTAAATTAACCCTTAAAAGGATTAGGCTTCTCTTTCTTTTTTTCTTCTTAAGACCTGATAAGCCCTAAGTTAATTCTCTTACTTCCATCTCTTGCATCTATGTCCATATCTTCTGGCTTTTAAACATCTTTATAAAGTCTTTTGCTAACTTAATGAACTGTTTGCTGTTTTCTATCTCTATGAACCTTTGCATACTCTTTCATAAGATATATAAAGTGAATTAAGAGAGTCGATAAATTTAAAATGAAGATTATATTTAAAAAAAAGCATTAGTATAGTACAAGTAGTGTCTTAATATAGAGATCATCTTCATCATCATCGTTTTATAGAACTTTACTTATTATCATCAAATCTTTGAAAAATATTCGCGTTCTGTACCTGCTATTGAAATGGTCAAAGTCCCCTAGGTCAGAGGTGCTACTGTTGAAAACTCAGCCACTTCTCGCTTTGACACTGCTATATTAGGATTCTTGTTGAAAGGAGGAGACTCCATTTTAATTGCTGAAATAGTAATGATTTTAGAAAGTTAATTAAATTTAATGATTTTTATTAGAACTTTTTAAGTTTTAATGCTTAACTATATTTGATTAAACTAAAAGCTTTAATTTATAAAGAAATTCTATTAGAGATGTTTTAATTAATTTTAAAATGATATTTATAAATTAAAACTCAAAATCATTAAATTTAATTAACTTTCTAAAATCATTACTATTTCAGCAATTAAAATGGAGTCTCCTCCTTTCAACAAGAATCCTAATATAGCAGTGTCAAAGCGAGAAGTGGCTGAGTTTTCAACAGTAGCACCTCTGACCTAGGGGACTTTGACCATTTCAATAGCAGGTACAGAACGCGAATATTTTTCAAAGATTTGATGATAATAAGTAAAGTTCTATAAAACGATGATGATGAAGATGATCTCTATATTAAGACACTACTTGTACTATACTAATGCTTTTTTTTTAAATATAATCTTCATTTTAAATTTATCGACTCTCTTAAATCACTTTATTCACTTTACCAGTGCCAGATTTTCCTACAAAGTTATATGTCAAAGCCTACTTGAAAGATAAGGAAGTTTCTTAAGTTCCTCTTGCCAGGCTGAGCTTATTAGAATGCATTGCTTCTACTAGTCTTCAGGAGAGAGAGAATATCGTTTCTTATGAGCTTCTTCAATTATTTTTCTGAGATACTCCTCTTTTATTGTACCAAGAACACCAAAGAAAAAGTTCCTCTCTGGTAGTTTATTAGAGAGTTGTTTCTTGGTAGGAAGGTAAACTACCACTTCCTCATCTTACATGGCATCCTCATAAAGATTAGTGACTGAAATCTCAGGGTAGTTGGGAATTTCGATTAGTTTAATCTCTTTATTTTTAAAAGCTTTCTTCTCCTCACAAAGTATTGCTTTCAAGAATGAAATTTTGGTACCTTCCATCGTTGGAAGGAATAAACCAACTGTATAATATGTTAATGGTCATCAAGTTATCTTACCATGTAAAGTGAGGTATCGATAGAGATCTTCTTTACTTCTAAATCTTTCTATCAATTCTTGAGCATCAACCCATTTCATTTGATAATTGAGTGATTCCATCTTTGTTCCTCTTCCTATTATTGAATTTTAAAATATAATTTATATACTTCTGGATCATATTTTTTAAAAACTTACTATTTAATATGGGCATCTTATAGGAGGTCAACCCTGCAAAGATACGTAGAGAAAAATTGCGGAAGCAGTAACAAACTTCAGAGATAGATCTCCATTTTTATTAATTTAGTTCCATTAAATTAGTACTAAATTTGTTTAATTTTAATTAGTACTGGTACCAAATTCGTTTAATTTTAGTTGGCACTAATTTAAGAGTACCAAAACTTAATTAGTACCTAGTTTTAAACTAATGAGGTTATAATGGAAAAGTTCCAAAATGGTTCAAAACCTAATTGGTACCAGTACTAACCTGAATTTTTTCTAAGTTGGTACCAAAAATAAAAATATCAAGCAAGAAATTAGAAAATTTATAGTTATAAACTTAGTATAAAAATGATATCTAACACTTCAAATTCGACCATTAATGCTGAAGGGTAAACTCCTGCTCAACTATACTTTTGCTAGGGAAGCTATTACTCATTAATAATAAAAATTTAAATTTGAATTTAAACATGGCGGCTAACTTAAATCGTAAGTCAGTTTCTCTTGGAACAAGTTAATCATTGCTCAACTTTGACTCCTCAAGAAACCAGAAATAATTTATATTGAAAAGGAGGTAGAGCTAAGAGCTCTAGAGTTTGAAGCAGAGATCTTTAAAATTTAAGTTTAAAACAAGAAGTAGAGTGCAGAGATGGGAGTTTAGACATAAGTTGAATTGGTTGAGGAAGATAAGGAACAGCAACCAATAGAAAAAATTAAAACATTTTAATGTGAAGACTGCTAAAATTTCTTCTCAACTGAGTCTAGCTTGAAGAGGCATATCAAAGAGGTATACTCTGGGAGTGTATGAACCAACTAGCAAATGGCATGTAAATAGCATGTTTTTAAGACAGAGCAATGTATATACCTGCATTAAATGCAGTTGGCATAAGCAGCTGTATTGAAAACTATTTTAATATTGACGTACCAAACAAGGTAAAACTTATAGTTGTTGATGAATTCACTTACAAGGTATATCCATTCAAGTATCTCATTAAGAACGAGCAATATTAAAATGAGTTTGCAAATGAATACATAGTACTGAGAGAGGCTTTGAAAAGATAATGCAAGAACTTAGCTAAGCTTGACGGAGTTATACTTGGTCATGGTTTTATTGCTTTGAGACTCAAGAAATTTGAAATGACTCTAAGAGAGTATCTCTACCATAATAGATATCCTGATGATTTGAATGAGATACTCACAGATATGACTAAGGGTGTGAAAGAGCTCCATGATCTAGGGTATGTTCATAGAGATTTGAAGCCAGAAAATGTAATGCTAAATCTCTGCCCTTTAGAAGTAGTAGTCATAGATTTCAACAGAGCAATAAGACAAGAGATAGTGACTTTAGCTAAGGTTTTAGGCACTCCAGGATACTTCCCTATAAGAGAGAAATGGACAAATGGCTCTGTATAATGGGATGTTTGGGCGGTAGCTGCAATTATCTTAGAGTGCGATATGGAAAGTATGTCATACTTTGGAACAAAACATGAGAAATAATCAATAAGTTTGGCTGCTAAACATATTAAGCAAGATGAAATATGCAATGAAATTAAGAAGTTAGTTGAGATTGTCATCGTAAAAGCTCCGGCATACCCAAGATAATCATTAGATGATATACTAGAACAACTACAGACTGCTAGATCCAAGAGGTATCACAAAGATAATCAGATAAAAATTTGTTTGATTTAAGACCACTAATAAACATCAAACATTCATTAAATTCATATAAAACCTCCGTTTTCTCTGCTATGCCCAATAAGACCCCAACTATACCCTAAAAATCAAAGCACTTATAAACCTCACTAAGGGGTTTTGATTGTTGTTTGAATTGTTTTTTCTCATTTTAAATTCAAGAATTTGAAATTTCTTATCGTAGTTTTTCATTTTTATAAAGCATTGTTCAAGCTATTCCTATTAAATTTTGTATTTCTAGTCCTTAAATAAATTTAAATGTTAATCATTTAAAAATAAAATATTTGTTTTAATTAAACCAAAATCTTTCGGTACAAAATTTTTATCACTTAGTTTTGCATAATATTTTATTTGAGAGTCAAAATATAATTTTCCGTTCAGAATTATAAACAATCTAAAAGTCAAAATACTTCAAATTCACCTATTTATATTTTAATTCGATCATATGATAATTTTAAAGGAAAATTATAGATACCAATATTTCATTTTTCTTTTATTTGAATAACTCATAGAAAAATGATTCTTTTTTAATTTTTACACATATTTCTATCATTTTTTTCATATTTTGTTTAAAATTATTTTTTAATGATTTCTTCAATACTGTTTTATTTATTATATTAAAAATAAAAAATCTCATTGAAATATTTAAACAGTATTTTTTTTAATATTAAATAATACATCCTTATCATTTATTAAAAAGGTTATTTGGGGATATTATTATCCTGTAAAAGTGATTAAAATTGTAGGTTATCAAGTTTCTATTCAAGCGATAAAATCTACTCTTTGAATTTTGCTCCTTGACATTCAATAAAATATATAATAATTTAAATGATAAAAATGCTTAGTTTAGTATTATGTTTAATTAAAATTATGAAATTTTATTTAATTTTACAACTAAATGCTGCTGTTGCTTATATGATTTATAGTTTAATTTCTTAAAATTCTTGATTAAATTTATTTAAATCATTTCTATACTTATGAAAATTTGTTTTATTTATCATAAACCGTGGAAAAATTGATTAATCACAAAAATTACAATGCTCCAAAAAGTATAAAAAGATGTTTGATGATAGGAAGTTTTAATTTAAAAGGATTTACTTCTAATAATGTAATGAATATATAAAGCCATAGTTAAAGCATATCTCAAAAAAGCTTCCTTTTTTAATTTTTATAAAAAATTAATATTTTCATAATATTCTTGCTTTTTATTTAGATTTCAATAGATAATTGATGGTAAGTATCTTTAATAACTCTTTGCACTTTTTTTTTAATGCTTAATGATGAAATTAAATACTGGTTCTTAACCAAACCACCATTTTAAAACTATTATCCGATTATATCACTCTAGACTTTGATTTATTTAAGAACTGTCCTTTAATATTACATAATAAATTATTTAAATATTTAGAACCACAGATAGACTACTATTTTAGTCATAGTATAATATATTTTGTTTTAAAGGTTTTTTAGAAGTTAAAATTCATTATTATTTTAATCAATTAAGTTAATGTTTTTTCTGTTAAAATAAAAAGATTTATCATGCGTTTTTATGAATTGTACATTTTAAAAATTCTTAAATTTAAATTGTATAATTCATAAGTTAAATAAATTATCATTTCAATTAAATTCACATCCATTTACAGCAGCAACATCCTTACATTATATTTTTATTCTCACTAATGTTATTTATATAATATTTATATTGCAATTTTGAAGATTACATTCTTCAAAATGTTTTATGTAATTTTCATATTTTATAACCTCGGTACACCAACTTTGATTTTGACATTTAAATTCCTTATTTACTAGAGCATTTCTCACAATCCTGTTGACTTGTTAGAACTCGTTCTATGTGCATCTATTTGGACATATAAGAAAGATTAATATAAAATTAATTTTTATTCTAAATAATAATAAACATATCTAGGAACTTTTTCCTATGCATCCCTTGCAATAATAGTAATATTAATAAGGAAAATTTATAAATATTTTAATTAATAGTAATTTATATATTACACAAATATTATAAACTTTAAATAATGAGATAAGTATTGTTAAAAACATATTAATTAAATTTTAAGAAAGAATAAATAAGTATCGTAGATCTAATAAAATAATATTATGATTACTCTAAATTAATCAAATTATTGTATTTTAATTTTCATGATGATAAAGCTTTTTTAATAATTTTCAGATAATTAAAGTGAAATAATATAGTATAAAAAAAAGATAGTTGCATATTGAACAGAAACTTAATTTAAATTTAGCATTTATAGGTCTAAAAAATCAAATTTTATTTTTAACTTTGGATTTATCTATTTCGATAGCACTTTAACTAAACAAAATCGATTGTCCTGCTACGAGAAAGAAGGTCCCTTCTCCAAAAATAATGTTATTTTGTTTTTCTATAAGATTAAGCTAATATATTAGTTTATGATTAAAATTTGGACAATCTCCAAGTGATATTTCTCATTAATTCCAATTTTTTTAAATATTATTAAAAAAGAATAAAAATATATGATAATACTAAGGACCCTTAACTTTCTAATCCTAGATCAACTAATATTCTTTTTTTTGTAAAAAAAATAGTCATTCATAAATTGAGGCATTATAACATTTAAATTATTTAGATGTCATAGTTTTAAATAATCAATTAAATTCTAATTAGTATATAATTATGACCTGATGCTTCTTGATTCCTAACATTTACATTTCTTCATCGTATAGATATAAAAGGCGTGTTGAGAGTTATTAGTTTATTAAAATGAGAAGAGAAAAAAACAAACTTTAAGAAGTAAGAATCTCTCCTCTCTATCTTTTTAATGTACTTATTTTAATTTATTGTTATTTTTTTAATTATATTTACAATCCAATATGAATTTATTCACCTTGTATGTTTATGCATCCCTTGCAATAGAGACTCTAGCATTCTCGGCACTCATATTAATATAAAAATGAAATAATTTCTACTCGGTGGGGTCCAATACGACGCCGTAGCAAAATAAACTTAATCAAAATATATTAAATTACTATATACATTTTTTTAAATTTAGGCAGATGTAGTGCTGCTCGATGTCTCCCTCGCCGGCGGCCTTGACGTAGAGGTCGGGATCGAGGTACTTGAGGGTCTTTGATTCTACCATTTGTGATCTTGTTGCAGTCCAAATTGATTATAATTTATTATATTATTTATTAATTATCTCACTCTCTTTTTAATTGCAATTACGATTGATATGTTTTGATATAATATAATGACTGAATTTATGAAATAATATGGGGATATATTCTGATATCCTTACAAGAATTATAATTGATAATTAAATCTAAAATAATATTAAACAAAATTCAACTTATAATTTTATAAATAATGATTAATGCTGTTTTGTAATCTTATAATTTAAAGTTTTTATAGTTAAATTTTTCTATTCCAATAAATACAATTCGATAAATTCTTCTTAGTTGATAATTTAAATTTTTTTAAAAAAAGTATATGTAAAATTAGATTTTTTTATATCAATACAATAAAAATATAAATTTAAATTAACAAAATATTTATAGTTGAATAGAATTCAAGTTATATTAAACATAAATCTTAAATTTTTTAATTAACTAATTTGAAATAATGAATTAATCATTCAATCACTATTATCATATTCAAATATTTTCAGATCGCAAGTCTTACTTGTGATTTGTCTCAATCTCAGATTGAAATTGTGTTTCTGATCTAGTAACATATAAATATCATAAAATTAAACATAATAAATATAATAGTCTTTTTGAGATCATGAAAGCCAATATGTCATCATGTTCCTTTTAAATATTTTCGATGAAGCATCCATATTTAAATTAATAATTACCTTTTATGTAATTAATTAATAATACTATAAATCAAATTTTATTAAAAGAATATTTCTCAGAGTACACTTCCAGGAATCCCATAGGATCCATAAGAATTTTTGTGGAATTCAGTGTGAAGGTTTATTAGTCATATAAAGTTAGAGAATTGACATAAATATTCACTTAATGATCAATGCTATTTAAAAAATTCAAATTATTTGTTTTACAAAAATAGGATTTTTATTATAAAATTCTTTTAAAATTATCTAAGAAACATGATTCCATTATGTCTTTCAAATAGAATTGTTGTCTTCCATCACTGTTAATGTAAAAATTTAAATCTAATGCCTGCTTAAAATTTAAAAGGATCTGATTCATTTTTTTAATTTATTAATATAAATTAATAGAACATTAAAATATTATAAGTAGCTTAAAGTTCTAATTAGTTAAGAATATGAATATTAGTGTTGTATTTTAATTATAATTATTATATATTTTGAATAAAAATTCTCCCATTATAAATAAAATTGAAGTATAGATTGATCTTTTCAAGCCATGAAATATGGGAGATACTCATGTTAATACATTTCAAATTAGGAAGTTAAATATTCTTGAATATCTCGTAAGCTTGATTTTTCTTTCTTATTCCAGAGAACAATTCATTATTTGGCAGATATACATGGGAGTTGAACCATGTGAAATCATTTTATAAATATTTATGAAACTATAAATTAAATTAAGATATTAAGCTAGATAAATTATTACTGCACCTAATTTGATAATGATGCAAAATTTTATATTTTTAATATTTATTTATTGTAAACATTAATCTAATTGTAATGTATTCGAGATTATTAGTTGCTTTTATTTTAACTTCTGCAATTAGTTCAGCATAAAATTATGATAAAGTTCTATGCATTTATTTATAATTTATAAAATCATATATGACACATCTCATAACTAAAATTATCTGTATATTATAATTATTCTTGCAATAAATTTATTCTTTTATTATAATTTGGATTGTACTTATTTATTCTAATTGTAATAATAATTTTAATTAAATGACTCATGTTTTAGAAATACTTCAAGCCTTCCAAAGCATTTTAATCAATGTGCATGTTTCTAAATTCCAGGATCTTAACATTACTGAATTAAAGGAATGAGTTGAAATTATGAACTTTTGAGTTTATTAATCGTAAAGCGAGAAAAAAAAATAAATATATATTTTAAAGAATATCAGTGATGCAATCATCTTCCTTCAATTTTTAATAAGCTTGATATATTTAATTTAATATTAATATAAAAATTTAAATAATTTTTATTAATAAAGTATAATTTATAATTATTAATAATTGATCAAGAGTCTAATCTAATCTAAAAATAATTGTTAGTAAATTTTAAATTATAATTGTGATGGGAAAAAAATAATAAAAATTAAATTAAGGGAATAAAATACATTTATTTGCAACTCATTTCTTTAATTAATGAATATAAAGTTTGGGGGGGGGGAAGTTTCCTGCAGTCGAGGAAGTTTCCTGCACTGTTTTTTTATTAATAATAAATTTTACATAAATAAAAAAATTTAATATTTTTATTAAACATTCAATATTAAGAGTATATTGTTCACCATTGAAGTATCTCAAGAAATACAGTATAACATTATATAGGCATGGTAAGAACAAGATAAATTTAATCAGAATTACACTAACAATTTGATACAATATTTGAAATTACTATATTAAAGCAATATAAAATTTAAGAGGCAGAACCTAAAATAATCAGAAGAAAAATGTCAGAGTTTTTGGAATCTGAAGATAGATATTGATATTGATTAATAAATTAAAGTATAATTATAACAATGAAATTAGTCCTTAAGTTGGTTGATAGTTGTTATAAATATTAATTATATTAAAAAAAATAAAAAATATAAAATTAAAAAAAGTGCAGGAAACTTCCCTAAAATTTTTTTATTATAAACCGGTGTAGGAAACTTCCCCCCCTAAAGTTTTATGTAATACCAAAAAATAGATAACATCTTATTTTACTTCTTTTAAAATTTCTTAGGAAAAAGAATACTTACATTAAAAAAATAAGTAAAAAATTATTTTGATTAAAGGTTTTTGGGTTTTGTTAAATGAGAGTATTTAAATTGTTTATCATTCTCAATGACAGTATCTATTAAAAAATTTAATTACATTATTTTATCTTGAAAAATAACACTCTAGAATCTCCTTTAAAACTTATTTAATCCATAAGGACTTGAGAAGTTATTATCAAAAGCATCTTTACTATTGCCTTTCCACCCTTTTAGCATTAAGTACTTCAATTTGAATTAAATTTTATGTAATTTTTCCCAATTTTCTATTATTACTGAGTTGAAAAGTATGTTGCCTTAAAGTTCAATAGAAAAACTTTTTCTAAGCACTTCTTATTTATAGGGATCATTTAAATTTATATTTGATTCAGTAATTAAAATTATATATGAATTATTTTATAAGGAAGGATCTATAAATTTATAATTCAACATTATAATATATATATATATATATAATTTTAAAAACATGCCACTTTTTATTTCTTTAAGCTTTAAATAAAAATTTGTTGGAACATCTAATTTGCAACATCCTTCTCTAAAAATTCTTCCTGTACAAATGCCAAATTTAAAATAATAATATAATCATTAAATATAGGTTAGAGTATCATTTCATAATATTAATGATGTAAAATTTATTAATTAATTATAAGAATTTTTGGAAAAGTTGAGCATGTACTAGAAATCTGGTAGAATAATAGGTCTATCAACAATCTAAATTCTAAGTTATCCAGTTTAGTGATTTCTTGAAGCGAATTTTGAAGGTCTGTAGAGGTTTTACGAAGAAATATTCTCATCATAAATATCTAGAGGTATTTGATAATGCTGGATTTGTAGAGCTAAATTAATGATAATTTTAATAAGAAATTAGTTTATATTTTCTGAAACAAAAAACTATCTCCATTTTTATTAAGAATCATTTTTTATGTATATAAAAATAAAGCTAGATTTCTTTCTTTAGTGGAAAGCTTGGAGATATTCGTGAAATTGAAATTCATAGGTAAGTATGAATATATAAGCAATCTCATATCTTTGTGCATAAAAGATTCATCTTAATTTGGCAATTCATTTGAAGAAACACTCGATAATTTGTCTTCTTAGTCAATTATTTAGTTAGGCTAGAAGGCATCGTTAATGTTTTACGTATTTTCTACCATGATTAAAATATAGATTTCAAAATGTGTATTAATAAAGAACTTAAAGTTGTTTAATAATTGGATTTGATGAATTATCGATCAATTCTTATAATATGTCATTGGTGAGAAAATTAAAGGCTATTTATGCATCCCTTGCAATAGAGACTCTAGCATTCTCGGCACTCATATTAATATAAAAATGAAATAATTTCCACTCGGTGGGGTCCAATACGACGCCGTAGCAAAATAAACTTGAATATTATATAATAAATTACTATATAATTTATTATAAGTTTAGGCAGATGTAGTGCTGCTCGATGTCTCCCTCGCCGGCGGCCTTGACGTAGAGGTCGGGATCGAGGTACTTGAGGGTCTTTGATTCTACCATTTGTGATCTTGTTGCAGTCCAAATTGATTATAATTTATTATATTATTAATTAATTATTTCACTCTCTTTTCATTACAATTTATGATTTATAAGTTTGGAGAAATAATTTTTATTTTTTACACTTTATATATATTTGCAATTCTTTTATCTTATCTTGCTAATTTCAATGAATAATTTATTGTTTTTCTAGAAATTTCCTTATAATATTATTTTTAACTATTAATAACACAAACAAACAACATTTTATCAGAAATAATTAATTAATTCCAAATGTTTAAGAATTCTTTAAGCAAATTCAAGAGTCTTTATACTCAGAATATATAGAAATAGAGCCAATCAGTCAAAAATTATGTTAAATCCAGGAGCTTATTTGGGTAATAAGCTAAGAAGAACTTTTCTATAATTTTAGAAATATTATATAATATTGGGAAATATATTTTAAAAATAAAATATATCTTGATAAATAATTATTTATTAAATTGGATCAAGCTAAAAATTAAATATGTGTTGTAGAAAATATAAAATTCTATAGATTTATAGGAATAATATTGTATAACTTTACTTAAATAACTAAATTATAATATTTTTAACATTTCTGCTTATCATTTATCTTATTCATAATAATTAAATAATTTATATTTTCAAATTTTAAAACAAAAATAATTCGTTTTACCAATAATATTAATTCATATGTTCTGATATTTTAATTATAATTAGAATAATAATATATTATACTCCAGGTGGTTAATCTGAATTGATGCGTCAGTATGCAGGTTATGCTATGGTAGGCGCAGGGACTGCAGGTTTGATGTATTTGGTCTATCAAGGCTAAAGACTGAGCACACAGAGGTACCAGATGCCAATGCAAGAAATCCAGTAAATGCACTTTTTCAACAACACTGTCCAATAAAGAATACGTACCACAATGGGCTACTTCACTGGTGGATTATTTGCGACTGGTTTAATGGTCGGACTGCTTAGAAACAGTATGGTTGCTTACACTAATCCATGGCTCTTACTTTTCGGCAGTCTTGGCTTGTTGATTGGTACCTAAATGACAGATTACTATCAGAGTAGCTTCCTGAAGCATGCACTTTGGGGAGGCTTTATTTCAACAATGGCTCTCTCACTTGTACCACTTATTTCGATGGCAGGCATGCCAGTAGTTTACGATGCTGTAGTAGCAACTGGAATAACAATGGCTGGGCTAGGGGTTGTCGCTTATAATGCACCTAGCGAACAATTCTTGAAGTGGGGCGGTCCTCTCGGTATGGCTTTGGCAGGAATGATTGGTTTAGGATTCGCTATTCCTTGATAAAAACAGCTAAATTAAAAACTGAAAATTTCGATTATATTCAAAATATTTTTAAGAAGTTCATATACATACAATAATATGTTTTGGCCTAACAAGAACCTTTTCAACATTTGGTTATATGGTGGTCTGATATTATTCGGTATGTTTGTGATGTACGATACTTAATAGATTATCTATCGTGCGAAAATTAATCCTTACTATGACCCAATCAACGAGTCACTTAGCATTTATCTTGATGCTATCATGATTTTCTAGAGGTTCTTGATAATCTTATAAAAATGATTTATCATAAAAATGTGATAGATAAAATTGTGGAAATTATTTCACTATTTTTGTTTAAGAATCTTCTTGGGCAGGGGCAACAAAAAATGAACCACATTGGGGGAAGTATTGAATTACTGAAAATGATATAATAATAAACGATTAATAATCTAGTTAACCTATTTATTTCTTAAGAGCTATAGACTACTGCAAAAATAATGATGCAAATATATTTTATGTTTAGGATTCAATTTACTCATTTTATTTCTAGAATGTAAAACACATTTTTCAATAAAAAAGAAAAAATTTGAGTTAAAAATATTAATATATTAAAATTTAATTATATTATTGGTTGAATTTAATTATAATTGGAGTAAATCAAATTTCACACATTTGATTGATTTTTTAAATAGATCTATGGGATTTTTAAATGTGTTTTACTTAAGATGATTTACGCCAATAAAACTTAAATTTTAAGATATTTGTCCTTAGCACCAAATTTTTCAATCTTACATCGCATTGAGTTTTATTTCCTTTACCATTGTGCGATTATCTTTTCTTAGAATAACAACAATTTTGATTTATTTGCATAAAAATCATAAGCTCATTAATTTGATAGCAAATCCTTAAATAAACTTGAAAAATTAACTTATTTTATAATTATAAAATGGGTTGTATAACATTTTCCACAAAACAGATAACAATATATCACAAAGACGACTTACCAGAATGCATAAATCTCACTTATAATTTTGATAAGGCCATTTTAAAACCTGAAATGCAAGTGCAGTCATTCGATGACAATGAATTGTATTTAAAGCCCTCCAAAGCTTTTCACATTAACAAATAATAGAGATTAAATTAATTTAGTCTATTTTTTCTTATTAAATATAGAGAGTGTGGTTAATATTTATTAACTACATTGAGAAATTGTTGATATACTATAACAAATATATATGTGGATTGTGCATAATTTACAAATTAGATGGTAAAAACAAAAATGTAGAGTACCTGGGATCCACATGTAGTTATGACACTTAATTTGAGAAGATTATTGTCGAAGAATTTGAACATATCGAGAATATATCCTGCACTTATCTAATTTCAATTAATAGAAAGAATTAAAGTGATTTCCAGGCTAATTTATTTCTTAGTTATATTTTACTTACTCTTAACGAGGTTTGCATTCTTTAACTTTTAAAACGAATACTGGGAGGGTTCTGACAGCTTAGGGCTCGGCAGGCAAGGGAAATATGCACAGAGAATTAAATCTACGAGAACATAACAAAGCAGTAATTGGTTTTAGGGGCCTGTACTCTACGCATATATTAGACTTATACATTTATGTGAGTCTTAGGCTTGATATAATCAGTGAAACCGCCAATAATATGCCTAATTCTTTAATTTAATCATATTAATAGGGTTTAATCTGGAAATATACTTATAACCGAAAAAATGAAGTAAATATAAATAATGATACAAGCACTACTGCATTAAATTAATCAGCTCGGCGATCGAGAAGGAGGGAAACTTCGCCTAGATAAATAAATGAAGACTCACTTGAAGAATGACCTAAAATTTGTAGTTTAATGATTTTTCATCCAAAAATAGATTTGTTATAATATAAAATATCTTAATTTCATAAAGCATTCACTTTTATTTTACATTCCATAGAAATCTAGAGCTTAAATTACTTTATTTTGTGGTAATATGTGTTAAAGTTAATGCAAAAATCTTAAAATATACGTGCTTTAAATATTGAATAATATTTAGAGAGAGATTTTTCAAAGAAGGAAAATTAAAATCCCTCTCAATCCACTCACATGATATATAAGCGTACATAGATATGGAACTCACAATAATATGAGTGCAAATTATTAAATCTATTTAAGCAGCGTCGATGTATAGTTAATTGCACAGTATAGGTTACAGTTAAGCACAAAAAGATGCGAGAAATCTTAAATATTATGGAAAAAAGGGCTAACTGAGAGTAACTACTCACTCTGTATAAATGTAAGGCAGTCACCATAAGTATAGAATTTAGAATAAAAATAATAATTATGCCATTATTCCCACTTTTTATTTTGCCTATTATTTATCAATTAATATATTTATATAATATATTATATATACTATATATATATTATATAATATAAACCCCAATACGTATGTACACATAGAATTTATAAGTTGATAAAAAGTTTTAAATATATCGATAAATAACGAAATTTAAAAGTACAGATTTTAACTTAATTTGAGGGAGGCGATTCAGAGATTGCAAGTACGGTGAAGTTGGGAAAAAATTCATAATTTTATTTCGATGCCATACTTACCAGTCTTATAGAGTTTGAGATGCTGATCAAGAATATATGGGGTTTGTACCCTATTGACCGATTAATTGAAAAGTTTTACCGTTCACACTGATTGTGGGGTGATGCGGTTTTACCTCCACATTTGAATTAACTTTGATATTTATTAATTAATAATTACTACTTTATTAATTAAACTTATAATGGAAATCGAAAAGTGATCAATTTGCGATAGCTATCGCACTTTCCTTTTTAACAACGCAACTCACGCACACACCACTAACTTTACTGCGCTTTGTGTGCACTTTGTAGAGCAGCTCTCACTCTATCGATCCATGCATTTTATGTTTTGTAATTGTACATTCCATCTTTCATTTTCTGATTAAAATTTATGCCAATTTAAATATTTAAGTTTTATAACAATTTTTAGAGTCCGTTACCTACTTTTAAAAGTAGGTAACGCGTTACCTACTTTTTAAATGTAGGTAACTTATATAAATCCTATATTTAATCTTAAATTCATATTAGTAGTTTAAGTAATTATAAAAAAATTTTAAACTATAGTATATAAATTAAATGTCACAATTCTTAAAAACAAACATGAACATGTTTCATTACATCTAAGGAATTCGATTATCCTTATTAACTAATAAAAATTTATTTTGACTTATCTTATCTAATAACCACAACTCTATATAGATTTATAATTTTATATAGCGTTTTAAGAATATTGTTCTTAGTACCCTTTATATTACAAATTTGTGGATATAAAAATGTTATATAAATGATTAAAGAAGTCTTTCTATAGACTTAGGATTCAAATAAAAATCTAAACAGATTTAATAATTGTTGATTTGTGATTTTTTGAATCCTTAATATAATAAAGCTTAAAACAAACTTTAATCATAAACTCAGTATGAAAGCTAAAAAATATTATAATAGTAATTTAAAAGATCTAATAAATTTGAAAATATTATAAAAACTTAAAGAATATAATTAATATATTTTCTTATCTTTAAGTTAGTTAAAAATATTGTTATTGTTTAAATCACACCATTAACTTTGTATTTTGTATAATTATAAATGTATTATTGAAATAATATTTATGCACTTGACTTATTTTATTTGTTTATATAATAAATTTAATTGATATCTAAAAGATGGATTATTTATAATTTTTGCACTCAAAATTGCGTAATTTTTAAAGAGTGTTGTTTGTTACATTGAATTTACAATACACTTTCTGTATTTAAGGGACTTTAATTTATATACACTTTATATAATTCACGCAATTCCTATGTGAATTAAGTGTAAAGAACTTAACTAGAATATATTCAATTCACGCCTGCTAGTCAGGCACCCTAATTCACTATTTTATATTGCTAAATTTAGATAATTTTATACTTTTTTCTAGGTGGATCCTTTTTCTTTAATTTCAGGGAGACATTTTCTATAAAAAGCAATTTTATATTCAAACCTAGCTTAGTTAATTAAAAAGATTAATTCATCTAAATTTTGCCCTAAATCTTTTCTTACTACAGACAATAAGTTTTTATAAATGGATTTTATAAGTGATATACAAATATTAGGAGATATCGATTTATAAGTTCTAAAAATATTAGAATTAATAGTAACAACAGCAATAGCAATAATAATAGTAGCAAAATTTTAAGTAACAAACAAATAATAATTAAAATAATAAATATCAATGACAATTGAAATGAGCTTTACCTTTGTAATTCAAAAATGGTGATTTCGTTCGATTTTTCCATGAGAAAGTCAATTTCATTTTTAATCTAAAGATCATAGCTGAGAGATAATTCTAAAAACTTAATCAAATCTCAAGTATTTTCAGAGATTACAAAACCTAGGTTGGGGAAACAATTGTATTTTTCCAAAGGTAAGTTCTTACAAGGAACACTTTTTTCATTCTCATTTTCTAACTCCACTAATCATTTTAATAATGATTTTATTTGAGTACATCTGGCATTTATTAGCGAGGAATTTGTTTTATACTTTATTTGTTTGACTTTTCTAATCAGTTTAGGGATAAATTTATTTTCAGATTAACTTTTCATCTCATTCACTCACTCATACACTTATCAATCCATTTGATAGTTTTTATCATATTTACTTATTTTTATTTCAAAAATAAATTTAACTTCACTATGAGTTTACCATATTTTGCGATGTCTAATGATTCAAATATATATTTTACTCATACTTTGAGATTTAATCTTAATTTTTCAAGAAAAATACTAATGTTTTTAATAACTTTCCATTTTCAAATTTACAATTTAAGCTATATTTATATTTATACTTTTAAAACTCTTATACTTTGATTATTAACAATATAAATTTATTTTACAATTTTTATAAAACTGCTCTTATTTCTAGCTATAGATTACATATCTTTCATTTATTAAAATTAAAATAATGCTCATATATAACTTGCATAGGGAATTCTTTCATTAATTGAGTTATAATAGAAAATAAATTAGGAATAAATATATAAATTTCCTTAACTTTTAAATACTAGTTAAATATTAGGCTTAATTTGAAAATAATTTTAATGCATTTTTAGTTGTAATATAAATGATAGGTTTATAGATTTAGTAAAAACATGGATTTTAAATGTATATAATTATAGTATAAATGCCTTAAATTTTGTTAACACTATAAAAGAGTGAGAAAATATTGTTAAAAATTACTTTGTTTGAATCAATATTTCAACAAAAAGTAGTTGAGTCAAAATTTTGACTTGGCGAAAAATCACAAATTTATGCTGAAGGGAAATAATTTATAATTTAAAATATGAAGGGAAAAAATAGAGGAGACATTTATTAAATAAGTTATAGGTTAATTTTTAATTAAATTAATATAAGTTGATTAGTTTAATAGTGGTCATTGGCTGATCTCTTGAACAGGTGTCCAGATCGTAAATTATTGAAAGTTTAAAAGAAAGTTGTGAAATTTGTCTACTTTGAAGAAGCATTGAATAGTTTTTGTTATAGAGCTTATCTAGCTCAGTTTAGTAAGGCGACTATACTGGAATTGAAGCAAGAATTTTGCAAGCTCATATTTAGTTTTGTATTATATAACACTCTTAAGTTTTAATCATTTTAAGGTGTATATAATTTATTCTTTTGTGCCTTTGGAATTCTTTACTAAACTCATTTGAAATATTATCAAATATTAGTAAATTCCAGGCATAGATTTTGCAAATTGCAAATAGTAAAATTTAATTTGAATTTAATAAATTAAATTCTGGGAGGGGACTCAGGAGGGCAAGGGGAATTATTTATATTAAGGCCATTTTTATTGTTAGATTAGCTTATTAAAGCTTTTTTTAATAACTCAAATTGAGTTGCTTATACTAAATTTAATTAACTAAGAAGTTATTAGGGCCATTTGTATTTTGATTATAAATTGATAATCATATTGAAAATCATTTATTTTTTTATTATTTATTATTATAATTTTCATTCTTATTGATTATATTTATAGTAACTTTTGATAGTTTGAATATTTATGTTTGAATATTCATTGCTTTTTATAAAAATCGAATAGAAATGATGAAAAAATAAGATAAAAATGAAAAATTGGAATTTATCAAGAAAACTTTTGCTTTATTTATGATTTTTTATTCTTTATAATTTTCTCTATACATTTATGAAATTTTTTCTTTAATTCATCTTTATACTTGAAATTTAATAATCTTTTTTTTAATTAATGTCTGATATAATTTTAATTAATAAGTAGCTGATACTCTTGCGATTTCACTCTTATATAAACTATATGTTATTTTCCAAAAATCTATTACTGTATTATTCATTTTTCAATTTATTGTACCAATCTTTTTATGGGTAAAAATTGAAATAATTATTAAATTTTGCTTTCATGCTTCTCTATTTCATTAATGGAAATGAGCAATCTCTATATATAAATTTACTTGGATCGAAGAATTGCAAGGGTAAATTGAAATTTATTAATTATGGAATTGTTACAGAGTAATTTCATGTAAAGTAAATAAATAGCTTATTCTAACTTAATCTTGGACTTTACCTATATATTTATCTTCATTTTTATGAACTAAGAAGTAGTTTTAGTTTAAGTCCTAGCTTATTGCTAAAACAGCAATCCTAGTGAAATTATAATATTCAGTCATAAATCTTTGAGGGATAAAGAATCCAGGGCTGCTGTTAATACATGATAAAAGCAGCGCCTTACTAAATTTTAATTAATTCTGCTTATATTCATTCCTAATTCTTTCATGAAAGCTACCCAATATCCTCTATAATAAATGTGAAATTTTCAATATATTTTACTTTGATTAAGCCCTTGTATTTAAAGGATTTAAGTCTCTATTTTTAATCCACGAGTACATTAATTCAACAGGTGCAATTCTATAGTGGTAAGGCCCTAAAAACATTATTGGCAAAGCCAAATCAAGGTACTTATTCAAAATACTTTGTGATCTGTGGTAAGGTGCATTATCAAGTAGAATTAAAGTATTTTCTCTCCAACTAGTGTCAACTGAATCCAATACATTGACTAGTTTACATAGGAAGTACATAAGGAGTGCTAGTTAGTTCTTCCATGGTTTACTGTATAGTATAGCTCTCCTGTACTTGCAACTCCAATAATTAAATTCATTTATTTTAGTCTCTGTGAATTTGTAACTCTATTTTTTACATAAGGGGCAGTCCACCCTCTGTGTCTTTAATCAGTTTAATTAAGAGTTGATTCATCAATATTCATTATTCTCTTACCCTTACTTAAGTGTTCCACGAATTACTGGGCTGCATACTATCTTTATAACTTGCTACTATTGCTATTATGCAATGATGAAATCTACTTGATTTATTTATAAGTCATCATTAATTTATTCTTCAAAAATCTTCTTATCATTTACTTGCTACACCTTAACTAAATATTTTTCTGTAAACTGTGCTGTATATCAGAAACCTGCA
>ARYC01005130.1:0-19311 GCA_000711775.1 Oxytricha trifallax | reverse complement strand
TCATCTAATGATTATCTTGGATATGCTGGAGCTTTTACGATGACCATCTCAACTATCTTCTTAATTTCATTGCATATTTCATCTTGCTTAATAGGTTTAGCAGCCAAACTTATTGATTATTTCTCATGTTTTGTTCCAAAGTATGACATACTTTCCATATCGCACTCTAAGATAATTGCATCTACCGCCCAAACATCCCATTATACAGAGCCATTTGTCCATTTCTTTCTTATAGGGAATATCCTGGAGTGCCTAAAACCTTAGCTAAAGTCACTATCTCTTGTCTTATTGCTCTGTTGAAATCTATGACTACTACTTCTAAAGGGCAGAGATTTAGCATTACATTTTCTGGCTTCAAATATCTATGAACATACCCTAGATCATGGAGCTCTTTCACACCCTTAGTAATATCTGTGAGTATCTCATTCAAATCATAAGGATATCTATTATGGTAAAGATACTCTCTAAGAGTCATTTCAAATTTCTTGAGTCTCAAAACAATAAAACCATGACTAAGTATAACTCCGTCAAGCTTAGCTAAGTTCTTGCATTATATTTTCAAAGCCTCTCTCAGTACTATGTACTCATTTGCAAACTCATTTTAATATTGCTCGTTCTTAATTTCTTAATGAGATACTTGAATGGATATATCTTGTAAGCGAATTCATCAACAACTATAATAGTTTTACCTTGTTAGGTACGTCAATATTCAAATAGTTTTCAATACAGCTGCATATGTCGAATTCATTTAATGCAGGAATATACATTGCTGTCTCTTATAAGCATGCTATATACATACCATTTGATGGTTGGTTCATTGAATCAAACCGCTTCTATCTCTTAAGTCTCTCTTACTGTTCTTTTTGTGAATCAAGAGAATTATTTTTTCTTTTAGCAGGTACATACTTTTAAGTTTCCTCATCTTTAATCAGGAATTCGCTTAAATGACGCTTTTGCATATTTCTCTTTACTTTAGCTGAGTGAGTATAAGACTTCATGCAGGTAGTGCATTAATATCTACCATCTATTTTATCATGCTAAGTAGATCTTAGCTCTACCAGAGTGTACCTCTTTGATGTGCCTCTTCAAGCTAGACTCAATTGAGAAGAAATTTTAGCAGTCTTCACATTAAAATATTTTAATTTTTTCTATTCGTTGCTGTTCTTTATCTTCCTCTACTAATTCAACTTATATTTAAACTCCTATCTCTCCACTCTACTTCTTGTATTAAACTTAAATTTTAAAGACTTCAGCTTCAAACTCTAGAGCTCTTAAACATACTAGATTATTTTTTACCATTTGATTTTTATTTCTTTTCAATATAAATTACTTCTGGTTTCTAGGAGGAGCCAAAGTTGAGCAATGATTAACCTGTTCCAAGAGAAACTGCCTTCCGATTTAAGTTAGCCGCTATGTTAAAATTCAAATTTAAATTTCTTTTATTAATAAGTAAAAACCTCACTGCCTATGCTAACTTTGTATAGGAGCTGGCACTGCAACAACAATGATTGATACTTAGGTGTTAGACATCATATATATACTTAGTTTATAACTATAAATTTTCTAATTTTATGCTTAATATTTTTACTTTTGGTACCAACTGAGAATAAATTCAGGTTGGCACTGGTACCAATTAGGCTTTGAACCATATTGGAACTTTTCCATTAAAACCTCATTAGTTTAAAACTAGGTACTAATTAAGTTTTGGTACTATTAAAATTGGCACCAATTAAAATTAAACGAATTTAGTACCAGTACTAATTAAATTTAAACAAATTTAGTACTAATTTAATGGAACTAAATTGATAAAAATGGAGCTCCATCACTGCAGTTTGTTACAGCTTCTGCAAACTTTCTCCACGTATCTTGCAGGGTTGACCTCCTATAAGATGCCCATATTTAATAGTAAGATTTTAAACAATAGGATCCAGAAGTCTATAAGTTATAATTTGAAATTCATTAATAGGAAGAGGAACAAAGATGGAATCACTCAATGATCAAATGAAAAGAGTCGAGGCTCAAGAAATGATCTCAAGATTCAGAAGTTAGGAAGATCTCTATCGATACCTAACTTTACATGGTAAGATAACTTGATGACTATTAACATATTATACAGTTGGTTTATTCCTTCCAACGATGGAAGGTACCAAAATTTCATTCTTAAAAGCAATACTTTGTGAGGAGAAGAAAGCTTTTAAAAATAAAAAGATTAAACTAATTGAAATTCCCAACTACCCTGAGATTTTAGTCAAACTAATCTTTATGAGGATGCCATGTAAGATGAGGAAGTGGTAGTTTACCTTCCTACCAAGAAACAACTCTCTAATAAACTACCAGAGAGGAACTTTTTCTTTGGTGTTCTTGGTACAATAAAAGAGGAGTATCTCAGAGAAATAATTGAAGAAGCACATAAGAAACGATATTCTATCTCTCCTGAAGATTAGAAAAAGCAAGGCATTCTAATAAGCTCAGCTTGGCTAGAGGAACTTAAGAAGCATCCTTATCTTTCAAGTAAGCTTGACATATAACTTTGTAGGAAAATCTGGCACTGGCATATATCTTATGAAAGATCAAGGTTCACAGAGAAAGAAAATCGCAGACAATTTATGAGGTGAGCAAGAGGCTAAATAAAAGATGTTTAAAAGGCAGATGAAATGATCATAGATGCAGGAGCTGGCACTAAGAGAAGAAATATGGGCCCAAGCAAGTTATAAGAAGAGGAGAAGAAAGTGAAGCCAAACCCCTTTATGGGTTAATTTAATAAGTGAACAAATTCATTCATTTAAATATAAAACTTATTTATAAACATTCATTCTTCCTTCTCTCGCACAAACTGTTGTCTTATCTATGCTTGCTCACTTGCAGCTACTCTGAATCAAGTCTACTGTATCGATGGACAAGTCATGCATAAGGTGATACAGCAGCAGTTCTTGTAGTGAGACTTAATTTAACTCCAATAGAATTCGATTCCATTAAACTGTGGGCTATAGGACAGGAGTTATGTTTAACTCTTCATAAGCTTTCTTAGACTTCTTAGTCTTATGAACAGAGACGTTTTCAACAAACAGGATGACCTCCTATTTGTTGTATTTATTTCTCAGCTTATGTAGGAACTCTAAAGACTACTCTCGCTTAATAGAGCAGGGATGAATAACATAACTTTCTAAGCCAGAGTCTTCACTAATACCAGCTAAATTTGCATGGCTTACAACCTTTACTTTCTAATCGTAGACTTCTATATTATCATACTTCTTATACCAAGACTTATTAATAAAGGTTTTGAAGGTAGAACACAGCTTCATCAGCGTGTATGAATTGATGTTTTTAGTAATAGCTCTCTGCATTTAATCATATAAATAGTTTAAATTATTAATATAAAATGGCACTGTAAAATCAATCACTCTCTTCACTCTGTTCACAGTCTTAAAAGTAATACCACTTTTTCTATAAATGCAGGCAATAGTCTAAGGAGAGATACGAATGTCAGGAAACCTGCGATGAATCATTAAAGATCGCAAGTCAAGAGGAAAGTATGCCCAATACTATAAAGTCTAAGAGTCACAGAGGTTGTCGATATGGGTCTAAGTGAACTTTTATTTTCTTACTGGATGTTTTCAAGTACCAGAATTAAAATGTTAAACAGCTACATGCAGTGATACCTAACAGTTGAGGCACTCTTGTGTAAGAGCTTTGCTATAGCTGCGTTATTCAGTACCGGTTTGATTTAGTCTATATTAATACTCGTACCATACCTAAGCTTAAGCAGTAAATCTAAATATTTCTCATCATAAATAGACCCTAAATTTCGCAAAATGGCCTAATTTCTCTACTAACCCCAATAAGACCCCAACTATGCCCTACAAATCTAAGCACTTATAAACCTCACTAAGGGATTTTGGGGTTTTGATTGTATTATAATGAGAATTTCTTACAATCACAAATCAGAGAATGAAATGACAATTTAAAGATTTTGAGTATTTTAAGAGAAAATAAAGGCAATAAAACTGAGATTTTAGACATAATCAAATTGACTCAATCAATCAATTCAATATTGATACTCAAAATTTCGAATCTCATTGTAATTTACATTTCTAAGAAAGTTATTTAAACAGTCAATTTTAAAACAATAATTATAATTGAATAATTAATTTATTATTTTTTTAATTTCTTATACTCATAAGAAAGTAATGATGAAAGCATTCATTGAAGAAGGAAGAGAGTTATTTGAGAAAGTTTAAAATAATTCATTACAAAAATGCTTTGAGGAGAAACTAGAGAAACACAGCATAAAAATTGGTGCAATTAACTCCCAAAAAGGGCAATCAGAAGCTCCAATCAAGCAAAAGAAAGATGGAACGAAGCGATAAGAAATATCGAGCATTGTCTAGAGAAGAATGACTTTAAAGGGTACTTTTAATTAGGAAATAATCAGAACTAATAAAAGGATTGAAAATAACTGAGAAAGAATTAATCTAGAAGGAATCGCAGGAAAAGATCCTAAAATTATACAGTAGCCTATATTAAGACGAAAGGAAAAAGCAAGATTTAAAAGTCAAACGAAGCGACCAAGTAATGAAGGGTGAAGAAGAGACAGAATCATTTAAATTGCGGAATGAACTAAGTTGAGCAGAGTATAAGGGAATGCACTTCAACAAATTAATTGGTATAATTACTTTGATGGAAAAATCTTTGGAATATCAGAGAGAATTCGTAAACAGTATTTATGAAAATAAGGCTGGTTGAATGAATAGTGATACCACAGTGTAAGGTAGATTAATTTTACTCAGCAAGACTGTTGGTAATCATTACCTGAAGTCAATAATACCATAATTGAAGAAGTTGTTTTAAATAAACTTCAAAGTAAAAAAAAGCTAATAAAGTAAACAGGCAACTATTAAAATGGGCTCACAGAAAATAAGATTACCCAATTAAACCTAATTAGACTGACAAAAAATATTAATAACTAAAGAAGGAAAAAAATTAGTAAAGAGAGGCGTACCTGCTAGTAGATCTTTATAAGGCTTGCGTCTCGGTCTGAAAAGTCAAACTAATGAGAATTCTAAGAGAAAGGGCGAAATAAGGCGAAGATAAAGGCATTATCAAACTAATAGAGGAACTAAAAACAAATAGTAGAATTAAATACGAAGATTAATATACAAATTCACAAAACGGAGTTTTTCATGGAAGCAGAATCTCCCCAATGCTATTAAAAATTTGCTTACAAGATGTATTGTATCCCTAGTTACAGCTATAAGGCTTAATAAGATAAGGAAACTGATAGCCTTTACAGACGATCTTCTAATAAACATTAAGGACCAACAATAATTCAAAAAGATCCTGTAATGAAATCAACAATAATTCAAAAGGATCCTGGGATGTTTAAGATTGATTGAAACGACACACAATTTGAAAATAAATATGAAAAAACAGTACTTTTGAGTGATGCAAATAATTTGAACAAGTCTAGCAAATAGAAGGAATTAAAAAGGTGAAGGAAGTAAATACTTTGGAATAGATTTAACCTTATATCCTCAATAGATGCTGAGAAAAACTTGGAATGAGATAAAGAGACAGAGAGATTTTTATCAAAGACTTACCAGATTAGACAACCAAACAATTTGTGACACGAATGGTAAACAAGATCAGGTTACTGTTGACTTAAACCCAATCATTGCAGACAAATAAATAAAGGTAGAGGAAATTGACAAGATGGAAATATAGCTGAAGAGAATAGCATTAAGGCCCCCAAGAAATATTCCTAATTAAATTCTGAGGAATTTGAAACATTTAAAATAATGTAGCTAAAGTCAAATCCATAAAAATAAAGTCAAACTATTAAAAAGTAAGAAGTTATTCATTACCGAAAATGTAATGGATACTATGATGGCAATCAGCTAAGGGAAGACACTATGGGATGAATCACTACTGCAATGTCCTTTAAACAATTATAGACACAATTTATATGAAAAAAATACAATCTAATCAACTAGGCAGGGGACCCGACAAAATTTTGAAGCTTAATCAGAGAAACGGACTCAAAGACTTAAATGACAAAGCACAAACTGAAATCCTACAGTAAATATGACATGGCTTGACAAAAGTAAAAGAAGATTAGAACTCCAGGAAAACTACCAAAAAAGTCAGGTTACTTTTCAGTGGAGCGTACATAAGGTAGCCGAAAATTCAACTCGACGGAGAAAATCAGAATGAGGAAATTGGATCTTCAAGACAACGAAAAGAAATAATAGCAAGAAAAACTCATGTAAGAAAGTAAGTGCGTATGATTTTAAGTGCAAACCATTTTTAATATTTTGATTTTTTTTATTGCTTTTCTAATTCCAGAAGTAGTTAGCTAACTTACTAAATTAAATGTAATATATTTTTGAAAAATATATATTATTTTTTGCACTAATAAGTTTTTTTAATTTACTGCCTTGATACTTATATAAAAATTTACTTCAAAATTACTCAAGTTTTAAAATAAGGAATAAATTAAATATTATTTTAATAATAAATAAATAGGATTTAAAATTCTTAGTTAGTTAGCAAGTCATTTAGGTAACTAAGATAAAAATAAAAACAAAAACAAAACTAGAAAATACAAGCTTATGAAATAATCATCATATTTTTGAAATAAAGTGAATTGAAATTATAAATTAATTAAATATATTAAAAAATGAAAAAATGTCTGATTAGAAACCTCTGTGTCATTCAACATTAGTGTAAGTTACAAAAAAGATATCTAAAAATTTTATTTTTACAGGGTTGCACCTGGTAAGACTGAGGGCGCCAACGAAGAGGGAATTCAGGAAGCAGTAGAGAGAAAGGCACAAGAGGAGTATGGAGATGAATATTACGATGAGGAGGAGGAAGAAGAAGAAGAAGAAGAAGATGAAACGTTTTTTTTAAGATTGCATTTACTATTGCTATTATTACTAATTATTAAGCTTAAATTTGATTTTTAATTTATTTTCAGATTTTTTCAAATTCTTCATGAATATAATTCATTCTGTCGCTTCTACGCATCTTCACCAATTTTTTTACCTTTTTATATTATTAATACTCTTACTCAATATCTTCTGAACTTTCTCTCCTTTTTCCTGAGTAATCTTATAATTGATAAGCTCTGGTTGCTCTCATTTTCTCTTGTGATGCTGACACTAACCTTTATAATTTCATGTTTTTCTTTGTCTTTTCTCTTTTAATTTTTCATCTTAAGTTCTCCGTAAGATTCTTTGGACCATTTAAAACTCGCAAGATCCATTCCATACATGATGAATTTGCCCCTGTTTTAAGTATCATTTTCTATAAATTCGAATTGCATACCATTCTTTGAACGAGGGCATCCCACATATTAATTCGAGACATTTTGTTTATAATTTCAATGTCAAACTCCTGGCTTACCTATTGTTCCAAGGCCTCAACTATTTCTAAATGTTGTTGTGGACCTCTTCTTTCTTAATTTATAAATCTGTTCTACCTATTTCCATTTTAAAGTGCCCCATCCTTAGCGACGACATTAGGCAGTACATCCGTTTATTAAGCTAGTCTTTAGCGGATATTTGAAAAACTAGTTGCTCTAGAAATTCTAATGCTATATGGTTTACGGGTCAATATTGCAATTACCCCGCAATCTTTTGGAGATGTTACTTGGTCAATCTCCTTATTTATTGATATTTTGCTGGTCGTTTATTTGGTGTCTAGTATCTCTAATATTTATGAGTGGTTAAACACTAATTTTAAGATAAAATAAATTAAAATACGAATTAAAAAACGGCTTTAGTTGTAAATTTTAAACAATACTATGAAACTATAATTAACAATAATATACAAATCTATTTTAACTAGAACAGATTTAATTTTAAAGATATTTAAAATATTTCATAATCATGTCATTTATAATATCTTACTTTAAAATTATAGATTTTTATATTCATATATTTTATAATATTTTGACTAATTAATCGCATAAAAATATTTGATTTGTTATTTTCTCTCTTCTTGTTTTGATCTTTTCATTTCAGTTGCGTATTATTACAAAAAATATTAATTTTTTAATTTTATATTTAACTTATCATAAATTTAGGCTTAAACATTGTCTATGAAACAAAGTGATTGAGTTTTAGAGAGGGTATGATCAAGTAAAGTGTCCATGAATATGTAAAAGTTAAACTAATTATTTTTCTAATTAACTTTTAACTTTTTAACTTTAGATTAAAATCAATAAAGACTTATAGCTTAATCTTAATTAAAAGATTAATCAGAAGACAAAAAAATTAAAAAACTTTCGATAGCTCTCATTAATCTGTATCGTAGTCTTATATTTTTATAATCTTAAATCTATTAAAAAATAGAAATAAAAAACTGCTATTTAGCTTAGCTTGGCTTTTAAAGCTAAGAATCTCTATATCCTAAAACATCTTAAATACTAAAACAAAAACTTTAATGAATAGGAAATTCACCAATTAAGAACCCAGAGCTAATAATTAATCATCATTTTATAACTGTAAAAAATCTAAATCAATTTTTATTTTTAACTAAATTTCTAACTCAAATCATTTAGTTGATGCAATAATATAGGATGTAGTAATCAGAAGAATACTCTTTAAGATTATCTCTGTTTCATGAAATTCATTGAGGCTATTATTAGAAGACACTTCGACACAAATCCCATAAGGACAACCCACTGAGGATCATCTTCCCCGATTTACTTAGAATGAATGATCCTGTAATTTATGTCACTAATGATATCCAAGTGAAGCAGAGCAAAGATTAATTTTCAAAACACTACTAAAATACAAATATTTCGCTAAAAAACCCTGAATGAAAATTTGTAAGAAGAAAGGGATATAAAAATAGACAACACAGGATTGTAATCTAGAAAATCTTTGCCACCAACAGAATAATAATTAAAATGAACGTTTTTATAATTGAGAGATTTAAATTCCTTTTTGAATTAATTGAACTTAATATTTAGTAATTAATTACAAAGTCATGAAAAAATGCCTGTTAAGTAGTTATATTTACCATTTCAGGCTATTTGCATGATTGAATAGTTTAATTACTACTTATCATGACTAATCACATTAATCTCGGTTTTGTACCACTACTATTCTTACTAGATGTAATGCTAATAAATATTTATTATTAGATATTTTTTGTTAAATTTTAAGTAAATAAAACTTCACCTTCAATCAGACATTTCAAATTTTATAAATTTAATTCATTAAATTTCAAAACTTTTATGAACGAAAACAGCTCGAAGTATTAAGAAATTGCTTATTTAATTGCAGTGAATTTTCTTAAACCTTATAGGACACTTGGCCATTTATTACATATAATTGTGGGATCTTTGAGAACTTATTTAGTTTATTTTATTTTTAATATTTTTTTAATTTTTCGATATATTTCCTTGTGTTAAAGTTTTTTAAGTTTAAAGTGTTAATCCTTTTTTTGCAATTTTATCAGAATCAATTAATTATTTATTTATTACAGTTATCCAGTTCATTAAATAGATTATCATTGTGTAAAAAAATGACTTTATTCAAAGCAAATAAATTATATGGAATTTGAGGCGATTGTAATTTGATATGTAAAGTATATCTTTCAGGTAATTTTATATTATTTTGAACTAGCTTTTTCAGGTAGTGCTTTGATTTTTATCAGTTTCACTTTATAATGAGTATGATATAAATATTCAATTATCCTCAATTTAAATAAATTATAAATTGAGATTAATCTCTAATAAATTATAAATTTCTTAAAAATTGATTTATAATCGCTAATATCGCTATAGATCATGACGAAAATAAAAAAAAATATTGTTTAATAAAAATATAAAAATAGACCAGATTTAATTATTAAACTAGTTATTTTTTAAAGCAAGAAATAAAAACTTTTTAAAGCAAAAAATCATTATAATCTAAGATAGTTTAACAGATTGTAAAAATTTATTGATAAACCACGTTTATAAAAAAATAAATAATTTTTAATATAGAAAAAAACAATGCATGGTTGAGTATATATTGCCTAACCCATCTCCTATATTCTGGTGAAAAATGTGAATAAAGATATTTATTACTGCTTTATATTTTACTATTTTGATCTTAATATTATGAATGGCGATTAAAGTTAATAGTAAAATTTTCCCCATAATTGAGAGTACAAACATTTTTTTAAAAAAAAAGATGATTTTTTTATCCTAACTGACAAATGAAGAGTAGATATTTACCTTAATTTAATTTTCAAATAATTTTGCAAAGTTTCTATATGAAAGTTTTTTATAATTTCATTATCTAAATAAATGTATTAAATAAATAATAATTAAGTGTTAAGAATATTTAATTTTAATATTATTCATTAGGAAAATATATAGAAGTTTTTTCTTAAATTAATTATTTTTAAAAATGTTTTATAGTAAAAAATTTAGATGAAATTAATTGAGTTACATTTAAGTCATTTTATTTTATTTAAAATTAAATTTAATTATTATTATAAAGAAAAAAATAGCTAATTTAAAAAATTACTGTATTTGTAAAAAAAATGGTAGAATAAAAAGTTATCTTTAAATCTACAAATTAAAGAAATATACTATGTTTTTTAAAATTTTAAGAGGTAAATTCATAATGGGATTTGTTGTAATTTTAATAATTACAGTATTTAAATATGAATAAACAGGGGAAAAAATCTAAAAAAAAGTCTTAAAATAAAATTTGTGAAAGTCATTCATTTATGCAAACTTATCTTGGAAGAATATGGTAAATTGTGCTATTTATCAAATATATGAGAGTTTAGGTTGGTTGTATTAATTAATAATTCAATTAATTTATATCATCTAAGTAGATAAAAAATGAATATCATCAACAGTAGATAAACAATCAAAGTTCTCCCCTATATTTTTAAGCATTAAAAAAAATATTAATCATTCTTAAACTTTCGTCTAAGAAATGTTGCGTACCTACCTGTGTCTTAATAATTATCATAGCCTTTCTTAAACTGCGTCCCCAGAATTACTTCGATAATTATTACCACAAGTGAGTAAAGGTCTTGCCTAGTATCAGACATTTCCATTTCCTTCAAGTCTCTAGCATGTTAATATGAGGTCAATGGGATTTAACTTATCTGAGCTTTGAGACCAACTATAGATGCATGAGAAAAGTTTGTTATAAAAATCTGGGGTTCTTTGTCACTTTTAACCTTGATATTTTCAGGAGTCAAATACCTATGGACTATTCCTAACTAGTGTAGATTTTTAATAGCCTTAATCAACTAGTCTATTATAACTTTCTTAGAAACTATATTGCCAAGTCTTATCATTAACTACAAATTAGTAGAGCTCTCCTTAGTCTTTATATACATGTTAAAGTCATCAAAACTTACTCCAACTATTTAATCAAAATGCTCAGCTTAGTTTTCTTGAATTAAGCTCATTATTTTAAGCTAATTAAAAAGTCTAGTAACTAAATTCAAATCTTTATTCAAGGCCTTTTCTAATGAATACATAAGTCTCCATTTATCTGATTGAATAGGCTGGTTTTAGAATAGAACACTCCAATGTGTTTTGAAATCTTAATAATACTTTTTAATTCCCACCTAACCATTTCATAGAAGTTAGTTAAAATGCTTTACTCTTTACCATCAAAACCTTGGTCATGTTATTTTTGAAAAGTATTGAGGATCTATTCTTCAAGAATGGTAACACTCTCATCAGTATTTGGCTAAAATGCTTTAACAGAAGCAGGAGATTATTTAAAGAGCATTGCATTTGTTTCCTGTAAAAGTTAGCTCTTGTCAATTTGATATACCCTTCGTTTAGTCGTTAGCAATGAGGCATTAAATCTACTTAATTGTCTATAAAAAATAAGAAAAAATTTGCTTACAATCTCGGAATAGCAGGCAAAGCTCTGCTATACTATGCTAACATAAATGTGTAAGCAATTAATCTTTATCATTAAATGATTTTACATTTAGTTCCTACTGTTAGCATACACAACATTCATACTTCCCTTGGCGTTTGAGTTGAGAGAAGGACCCTTGATTTCTTGTGTGAACTTTTCTATGTCTCTTCAATTTTACTGGAGTATACACTTAATTGCAAATGTCACATTTAGTGAATTTCTAAGGCTTTTTGTATTGAGTTTTAGCTCTTCTCTTTCTTCTGCTTTTCCAAATCTCCAAGTATTCTTAGTATAGTTGATGCTATCTTGAAACTATTTTGCTCCCTGATAATAATAGTTTATGTAATTTGAAAATTACCTGAATTTAAGTCTTAGATTCTTCTGAATCTTAGGAGGAATTTGACTGAGAATACCTTGATGACAAAGAAAAAGATTCCGTAATTTAAGTTTAAGAAATTACTTAATTTAAAGTTTATATTAAATAGATTTAAATAAGGTACTTAAAACAATTTTTAAAATTGTGGTAAAATATATTATTATCAAACCCAGAAACCCCTAATATCATAAAGTTTATATCCCCTATTTGTCCCAGGGCACATCCCTATTTTTCATCTAGGGGTTCTTGAGTTTTAACTTTGAAAATTCTCAATTTCAAAGAAAGTTAAAGTCATATATACTTTGATAAAATGATATTTATTTGTTTGGGGAAAAAGAATTATAAAACAAATGAAAGATTTGTTTATTCTCATACATAAACTTTTTTTGTTGAAATTTTTTTGTTCATTAATGATATTGCGTTAAATTTCTTTAGACAAGACCCAATCTAAATAGTAATGTATAACCAATCAAATTTATTCATTTATACTATAAGCGAATTAAATTAATAGACTTAAACTTTTCATTCTAAATCAAAATATTTAAGTCGTAACTATTTTTAATTAAATTCATATTAAATAGACTTACCAAGCTTATGGAAAGTAACAGGAATTTCGTGAACATAAACATTAAGTAGCTGGAGGGAAATCTGAATACCAAACAAGACTGGTGGTGCCACTTCAAATATTCATGCAATTTTCCTAACGTAAATACTTTAGTGGGATATCACATGCCTAGTTTTAAAAAGACTACTATGAGGTTCATTAAAGATGTATTGAGTTGCAAGAAATAGCTTATAAAATCTGCAGACATAATTTATGTCAATGTTCCTAACTTCCCAGAGCTCTCTGTAGCAAACATTTATGACTTAATTAAAAATGAGGAAGCTGTAAACAAATATCTAGGAATTTACGAAGTCATAAAGGAGCTTCCTGATAAGCACTTCTTCTTTGGAATATTAGGTACACTAAAGAATGAGTTCATTACCTAGCTTGTTCAGAAGCACAGAATCTTAGATATACAGGTTAAGCTGATGAGAATAGAAAGAAACTATTCAAATAATTGAAGAATTACTCAAAGAAATCCAATCTATTTCCAGATACTCCAGTAAGTTTTAAATACATAAATTTATGTATGCTTTATTTTTGAAAAGAAAGGAAAGGCCTTATCGATGCAAAAGATCAGTTTTCAAGGGAGAAAATAGAACAAAAAACGGAAAAGATTTGAGATTGTTTCAGAATAACAGCAGCCAATGTAAATTCAGTAACATAATTAAAATTTTATGCACATAAACAATGTCTCGCAAATTATGAAAAGCCCACCAAGCATAAGAATGCAATTTAACATGTGACATAAAATAATTTTTTAACATAAACTTTAAGTCAATTAATTATTTATGTCTTAAGTAATAAAGAACAAATCAAATCTAAGCACCTTCTTTCACTGTTTTTACAATCACTTGTTTGAATTTATTAATAGATTTTTCCACAAAGAAATAGTTTGTCTTATTGTTGATCCTGAAATCATGTTGACATAAAGTTTATGTATAGTCTTTCTTTACCCTTGAAAAGACCATTTCTATGCAATTATACTTTGATTAATAAGGGCTATTGAACATCAACCTCCAACCATTTTCCAAAACCTACTCTTACAACAACTTTGAATGGTGAGCTCTTAAGTTATCTAGGAATATCGTTAGTTGTTTTCCCTCATACCTCTCTTTCAATTTATCTATTACAAGTTGCAAGTCTGGTAACTTAATAGATTTCTTCTTTATGATTAATTGCTCTAGCCCGAACTTCCCACTAATGATAACAACAGCTGCTAGTGTATC
The DNA here is from genome assembly GCA_000711775.1 of Oxytricha trifallax. Classification (NCBI taxonomy): domain Eukaryota; phylum Ciliophora; class Spirotrichea; order Sporadotrichida; family Oxytrichidae; genus Oxytricha; species Oxytricha trifallax. The sequence continues at coordinate 5,205 of ARYC01005130.1, read as the reverse complement.
AACACAAAGTCCCTCTTTATTTAGTACTTGATTTTCATACTTTCTTGCCCAAGATTTTATGTTCACACTATGCGGCTTGAAAATAGTCTCATCGAGATAAACTATGTTTTCTTCTTTTTCAGACATTTTTATTAATTAAGGGTATGTCTAGAACTAAATATCTAAAATGTTTTACTTCTTTTTATCAGTTAAGAAATAGTCTGTCCTAGTGCTCTTGAATCTTATTCCATGAGCTTTGTATATTCTATGAAGTTGTTGCTTAGTTATTTTCTTTTCCGGAAAAGTTCAATGAAAAAGAAGAGCACGCTTTTACAATGATAAATGGTTCTAAGCTTATAGTGTATTTAGCTAAAATACGATTATTTTGGTGAATAAATTGATTAATCAAGATTAAACATGTTTAATAATAAATATTAAAATAAATATATATTTTTAGGTAGTCTACAGCAGATTTTATAGTATAAACCTGTTTTGCGGTAGAGTAACCTTAATTATATAATTAAATTAAAATTTAAATAAATAAATATAGCATTACTTTTTCGAGAGAATGCATTATAAATTTTATTTTTATATTTAAGGATCAAATAATAATTCTTGTAACTATTTTAAGAATCATCATTTTAAGTTTTAGCTTTTTAATATTGTATTTTTATGTTTTAATTATTTATTATATATTACACTATTATTAAATGCATTCTCTCGAAAAAGTAATGCTATATATTTATTTTAATTTTAATTTAATTATATAATTAAGGTACTCTACCGCAAAGCAGGTTTATACTATAAAATCTGCGGTAGAGTACCTACAAATATAAATTTATTTTAATATTTATTATTAAACATGTGTAATCTTGATTAATCAATTTATTCACAAAAATAATCATATTTTAGCTAATCCTTGAAACCAAGTACTCCAAATCATGTTGATCCAGTTTAGCTTGTCCTTATTATTGTTTGTTTTCTTAAATAAACGAGGTTTTAATTCACTTTATTTTTCTATTGATTAAACCTTCTTTGAATCCTGTTGTTTTTCTTTTCTCTTTAATTTTCATAAATAACTTAGAGTCTTTGCTATATTCATCTTTCCCAAACCTTAGGAGTTTTATAAGCTTTATATTGACTTCAGAAAATTAATTTTTGTACTTCATTATTCAATTTATTAATTAATACAACCAACCTAAATTCTCATATATTTGATAACTCACTGTTCAAGGAAGTCCATTCGGTTGTTGAACAAATTTGCTGGTAACACTAGTCTTGGTGGGATCACAGGGGCTGGAGTCCACTTCTTAAAGCCATCATCCTGTAGAGGAGTTATCCAGACATCTAGAATGTCTCACTATTATGAGATCAAGGACACCAGTTTTGAAGAAAAGGGATTGCCTAGCTAGTATAAATGCAGAGAAAGTTTACATAAATTCGTACTGTGTATATTCCCTGACTACGCGAATGGAATAATTGAAATTGGCATATCATTCTTGAAACTACTAGTGTAAGAGGCGTTGGAACCTTCTTGACTGTCCAGCTGAAAAGAAGAGAGTAAGCTGCTTTAGGCTACGCTCCTAGATAAATAAAAAATAGTGGTGTTGGCTAAGTTTGCTAGAAATAATGCTCAAAGACTATGCACAAATGAAAAGCTAGTTATATTAATATCTTTGATATCATTGGCAAAAATAGAATTAGAACAATAAATTTAGGTGATTCAGTAAAATAATAGTTTTAGTTTCAATTGATTATGTTTATAAACCACCAATGCCTATATAACATAAATGATATGTCTTACAAGAAGTAAAAATTTAAACATTTCCCAGATATTAGTAATTAATGAACTTTTTTCTTATTGTATTATAATATAACTTTATTAATTAAATAATTAAAACCACACTCCATCACAAACGGTATATTTATTTTAGATAGAGTGATGTATTGTGTGTTTATAATTGTTATTCTCAATTATGCTTAAATATAACATTTCATTTTATAAAATAATTTTTATATTATGATATAACTTAAGGTAAGGTGAATATGAAAACTAGAAATTAAGATCTCTTAGTATTAAATATATAATTATTATTGTTGCTGTTGTTATTGCTATTATTATTATTGAGCGTATATATATTAGTTAGTTTGAATTATTCCTTGTGGTGATATATATATTGCCTAAAATGCATGTCTTTGCGTCTTTTGTCTCCGGTATTTCTTCAGAGGGGGAGCGACTTTGGCCGTTTAGACCTATGTGCCTCTCATAGAGTGCTCCTGGGGGGCTTGTCCCTTGTCATCTCTTCCCATGTCCTGACTAGCCTCTTCGGACCCTGACTCAGCCTGGGCGCGGCCTTTGTCAGGGGTATCCCTGAGGGGCATGTCCTATGCTTGGACCGGTCAGCGTGCCAAACCCTGAAACCTGATCTCTTTTTATTTTTATTCTTTCGCTTTTTTAGAGATGTTTTTATCAGGTTTTTCGTTATCATCAAGCACTGTATTCTTATTTTTGTGTAGTAATCAGCTTGACATCTTTAGCAATAATAACAATAATTATAATTATAAAATAACATATAATTTTAGTTTTATTTATTATGATAAATGTTATTATAATTCACACTTAATTTATGGATAGATTTAAAAAGTTATCAATTTCAACAATCAAAAAATTCTATTATACTCATTGCTTATTTATTCACTAAAATTAAATGTTATTTATATAAAATGAAATGTTATATTTAAGCATAATTGAGAATAGCAATTATAAACATACTATACCACACTTTAAAGTGTGGTTTTAATTATTTAATTAATAAAGTTATAATAATAATAATAAATAATAATAATAATAAATAATCCACATCGGGGGCTCAAGACCTCCAGATGTATATAGTGGTTACCACTATGTAAGGGACAAGCCCTTTTATAACAATTAATTTTGAACTTTCTGTTCAAGTATACTAAGTGTTCATCTTCTTCCTCTTCTGTTGTTTCCTTTCTTCTTTCTGTTGTTGTTTTGTCTTCTCTTGTTAGGTCTATTGTTCTTCTTTTTTGTGTGTTTTTTGGAGTTGAGAATTTGGATGTTATCTCCGGATTCTTTGAATCTAAGTCTGTTGTCTAATGCTTGGATTCTAAGCGAAAAGTTGATTTCTTTTAAGGCTATTTGTTTTTTAAGCCTTGTAGTGAGGAGTTGAATTATGTCTGACTTAATGAAGTAGGCATGCTTTTAGAGGCATTTTAAGTGGATCTTCACTTTTTTGGTGAATTCTTCTGACTGGTAGTGAATCAGAATGCAGGACTTTTTGCTTGCCTCTGTGTTTTTCATAATGATTAGGGCGAAAAGTCTGATCATATTTAGAGTTTCCTACGTTGTTGCTGTCCCAGTCTTGTTTTGGATCTGGGTCTTTAGGTTAGCTTCAGTCTCAAAGTAAATTCCTTTTGCTGTTATTTGGTCTAGCGGTGAGAAGACTTGTAGTGCATTGGCGAACTAATTGATGGTCTTGAAATGTTCTGTACAGTACAGGAGGTCCATATTGAGATGCAGGCTTCTCTATTGTCTAATCTGTCTTAGAGTTCAGCTCTTGTAATTTGTTATTACATATATTGTAGGTCCTCTTTTATAATTAATTATTATAGTTGGATCCTAAACTATTAATTTATTATCTGCTATTTAATAAGGTAAGAAATGTGAAATTTAGAGGATGATTTAAATACATTTATGAATTTAGTTTAAATACAAAGAGTCTTAATTGGTAGTTTGAATATTCTTAAATACAGATGGACTCCTATGCCAATCTTTTATGTTTGATCAGGACCTTGGCATCAAGTTAAAACTAGTAGATTCAAAGGTAGAAGCACTAAAGGCATTGCTTTGCATCCCCTGGGTTGAAGAAGTTAAGTTTGATAAATTTTAAATCCCATTATTGTGCTTATTACACAATTGCCTCCCTTTTCAGTCTTAAACCGTCTTAATTGAGGCATGGGGCCATGGATATCAAGATCAAATATTTTTTTTCTCATCCATCTGATATGGCAATAATTTCAACACCTCTTGCCTTATTTCTTCCTTTGGGTAAATTCTAGATGGATTCTTACACCAAGACTTCCGGATTTCTAGTTTATAACTATTTAATACAATCTCTGCCAAGTCTTGCTAGATTACGGCCCTAATCAGGGCTTTTCCCAGCACACCTAAAGTTTGCACAATGCCAATATGCAAACCACGATGAGGGATAGTTCTTAAGCTTGCCAATAGATGCCAGACTATCGATGTCTATGCAGCATATTGTGCCCATACAAGCCAAAAGAGACAAAAAGTAGGGGTTTTTGGTTATTAAGAATCATTTAAGACTGGCGATTTTAATTAAGAATGCATTAAGTTTAATTAAGAACGACTCCAAAGTCTTAATAAAATTAATTAAAAATGCTAACAAAGAGCGGCAAAATTTAAATTTTCGAGAAGGAATCTTAAATGATATTATAAGAGGAGGGTATTAGCCTAGCTATTATGCCTCTCAAGACTCTAAGTTTCAGGCGCCATAGACCTTGAAGTTGGATGTTAACGTAGGATCTAAATCGGATCACGATTTGGATGTGAATGAATCAGCGTAAGGCAACATGACCAACAACAAGGGTCGAAGGTCAAAATACCATGGCGCCTAATATCCCCATCTGATTGATCAAGCTAAACTAGTCCTCCCCCAGCATAATTATGACATCAAAAAAATTCTTGAAATGGAAGAATTCCAACCCTTAAAAGGATCCACAGACTTACCTCGATTCATAAACAAGTTCATCTTGAATAAAAAAATTTCACGGACTTCAAAAACTGGGAAGGTAAGAGTGTTGTTGACGCTCATAAGGATGATTACCTACTTCAATTTAATGACACTTCTCGGATCGAGTTTGATCAACCAGACATACCATGCAAATCTTAAAGCTAACTCTAAGTCTAAGAGGAAAGGAAGACAAACCTGGGTCAATAGCTCCAGAATCAAATAACTCAGGCTTATCTCCGAGAGTTCATAATGTTAAAGGCAGAGGACAGGTACAGCTTCTTGGAGCAAATTCACTCAAGGAACAGTGCAAGTTTAATTGATTTTCTTTAAAAGCTCAAACACACAAGTACTCTGTCCTCCACAAAAGGGCTATTCAGGATAACACAAGAACTCCTCATCAACCTTAAACCCCCAATGCAGATTAGGACAAGGATTTTCCTAAATTCTT
>ARYC01005129.1:0-40698 GCA_000711775.1 Oxytricha trifallax | reverse complement strand
TTGTTGTTGTCACTGCTCTATTTTGATGTCATTCGACGAATTAACAGTGAAATCATGCATTTGAAAGTGATGGTCACGTAGTCATCGTGGTTAAGGTCATGGTGCCCATGGTCACAGTAATAGTCAAAAGGGCCACAAGGACATTGACTAAGTAACTGGTGAGTTAATGGGTGATCGTGGACACCGCACTATATTGAAATCATTCGACGAATTAACAGTGAAATTATGCAAATTCAAGTGATAGTCACGTGATCATGGTCTTAGTGGTTATATTTATGGTGACCATGATCAAGGTTATAGTCACAAGGGACACGAGGTAATTGACCAAGTAACTGTTGAGTTTAGGGAAGGTCATGGGCACCGCTATATTTTGACGTTTTTCGACGAATTAACAGTGTTATCATGCATTTACAAGTGATTGTCACGTAGTCATCGTGGTCAGGGTCTTGGTTACATGGTCATTGTCATAATGTTCACAAGGATCGTGGAGGCAATGAACATGAATATGATAAGCTAAAGGTTGGTCGTGGACACTGCACAATATTGAAATCATTCGACTAATTAACAGTGAAATCATGCATATTCAAGTCATGGTCATGTGATCATGTCCTTGGTGTTAAAGGTCTTGGTGACCATGATCACGGTCATAGTCACAAGGGCCACGAGGTCATTGACCAAGTAACTGTTGAGTTTAGGGAAGGTCATGGTCACCGCTATATTTGACGTTTTTCGACGAATTAACAGTGTTATCATGCATTTACAAGTGATTGTCACGTAGTCATCGTGGTCAGGGTCTTGGTTACATGGTCATTGTCACAATGTTCAAAAAGATCGTGGTATCAGTGACCACGAATATGATTAGTAGAGGGTAGGTCGTGGACATTGCACTATATTGACGTCATTTGACGAATTAACAGTGAAATCATGCATTTGCAAGTGGTTTTCAGGTGTTCACCGAGTTTATATGGAACACGATGACAGTTATTATGTTACTAATTATCAGGTGAGTTTAGGGGTGGTTGTTGTCATTGCTCGAATTTGATGTCATTCGTCGAATAAAAAGTGAAATAATGCATTTTAAAGTGATGGTCACGTGGGCACCGTGATCAGGGTCTTGGTAACATGGTCATTGTCTTAATGTTCACAATGATCATGGAGGCAGTAGCCACGTATATGATAAGTTGAAGGGTGGTCGTGGACACTGCACTATATTGACGTCATTCGACGAATTAACAGTGAAATCATGCATATTTAAGTCATGGTCACGTAGTCATCGTTGTTAAGGTCATGGTGACCATGGTCATAGTCATAGTCACAAGGACTACGAGGTCAGTGACCAAGTAACTGGTGAGTTGAGGGTTTGTTGTTGTCACTGCTCTATTTTGATGTCATTCTACTAATAAAAAGTGAAATCATCCATTTTAAAGTGATAGTCAGGTGTTAACCGTGCCAATATGGACCACGATGGCAGTGATCATGTGACAAATTATCTGGTGAGTAGAGGGGTGGTTTTTGTCACTGCTATATTTTGAATGTTTCCACTAATAAAAAGAGAATTCATGCATTTTCAAGTGATGGTCACGTGGGCACCGTGATCAGGTTCTTGGTAACATGGTCATTGTCTTAATGTTCACAATGATCGTGGAGGCAGTAGCCACGTATATGATAAGTTGAAGGGTGGTCGTGGTCACTGCACTATATTGAAATCAATCGACGAATTAACAGTTAAATCATGCATGTTCAAGTGATGGTCATTTGATCATGGTCTTAGTGGTTATAGTTATGGTGACCATGGTCATAGTCATAGTCACAAGGGCTACGAGGTCAGTGACCAAGTAACTGGTGAGTTGAGGGTTTGTTGTTGTCACTGCTCTATTTTGATGTCATTCGACTAATAAAAAGTGAAATCATGCATTTTAAAGTGATAGTCAGGTGTTCACCGTGGTTATAAGTAATACGATGGCATAGAACATGTTACCACGTATATGGTGAGTTGAGTGGTGGTCATGGGCACTGCTCTATTTTGACGTCATTAGGTGAATTAACTGTTAAATTATGCATTTTCAAGTTACGGTCACTTGGTAATGGTGACCATGGTCACGGCCATGGTCATTAACACTACGAGGGCAGTCACCACGTGACTTGTGAGTTGAGGAGTGATCGTGGTCACTGCTCTTTATCGACATCATTCGACGATTTAACAGTTCAATCATGCATTTGCAAGTATTTTTCAGGTGTTTACCGTTGTTATAAGGACCACGATGGCAGTGACCACGTGAAATTATGAATTTGAAGGAGCATAAATCCCTTAACAACACTAGACCTATGACAGCAATAACCACAGCCACTACAGCTGCTTTAACTACAACTAGTAACTTACATTATAAAAGATTAGAGCCAGCAAAATCAAATTCTAGACTTATTTTCAGTAATTAATCAGAGATGTTAAACAAAGAAAATTTCAAGTATCACTTAAGATGGCTTCATAGAGAAGTAAATGTCTTAAGCAAATTCTACTTTGAAAAAGTAAAAGAATGTGTAAGAGGAATGGGAATCACTACAGATGAAAGGCCCTTTATTAGAATATATGCCTCAGTATAACAATTTCTAGAACGATTTGAAGTAAAAAGTGTTTCCTCTTGGAACTCTTGAGCAAATCATTAAAGACCCTTCAAAGTATAATCATACCAAGGATATTTTGCAAAATGAATTAAAGAAGCAATAAAGAGCTGAAGTACTTTAAAAATAAATGTCAAAGAAAATTTCATCCAATTTGCTAGATGAATATGATGCTACTTAAAAGAAAGTAATTGGCAGCTAGTATAGATTTTTACAACTCCAGATTAACGATTTGACCCAAAGAAAAATAAGATAAGTGAATTGAATGACCAAGATTTGGACATTAGTTTATACTTGGATGATGTGTGTGAAACATCATAAATTTTGGAGAAAAAATTCACCGGAAAGACTAATGTCGAGTTGTATGACATGAACTAGAGGAGAGATAAGATTTAAAAGAAAATGGAATAAGAGGAGGTAGCGCACCCTGTACAAAATTTCACAATAATATTAATGCAATTTTTATACTTTAAATATTATAGTTCATCACTATAACATGATGGGAAGAATAGTTAAATATTCATATAAGAAAAATGAATGAAGCTATAAATAATTTTTATCAACAAATAAATACTAAAGCTTAATTTCATAAATTTGAAGTAATAACTAATCTCTAATGAAATTATTAAAATCAGATAAAATTCAATAATCTTTAAATATGAATATCAACGAATATTTAGATAATTAACAACATCTGAGATAATTTATTTGAGAATTCGTAGCACTCATGCCAATAATTTAAAGCTGCTTAAGTACCTAACAGTTAAAATCCTCAAATTTTTCATTATAAACTCTTTTAACTTACCTAAACATAAAATATGAATTCTTTTTATAATCAATTTATAAAATTATTTTTTTATGCTATTATTTTATTATATTTTTAATTTTTCACCATTTAAAGACTAGTGCGGATTAATTTGTAACTCGAAGTGAAATGACTTAGCTCATGTTGACAATTGTGTAACATTATGAGAAAAGAATCAGTAATTTAGAGTCAGACTATCAAATCATTATTAATGGTAATAATTTTAATATGAAAAATAAATAAATATATTTTTATTGTTAAACATTTCAAGCAAATTCTATTCTTAAATATTCATGTATATACTTTAAACGAATATAGAATTTGTCAAGATTTTACAAATTAAAATTGTATAATTTTTGTATCTAACAACAATATCTTATTAAATTAAATTTTCTATTTAATTTATTTTTCTGTCATTTACAGGATATGCAATAAATAATGAAAAATTAATTAGAAGTAAACAATATCCAAAGTGAGACTCATAGACATGGTTTGAATGTTCTTTAAGCAAACAATAATTTAGTCAATCAACCTAAGTAGAGCATACATTTATTAAATTATTATCCTAGAGTAAATAAGTTTAATAAAATTAAAATTATTAAATTAACTGTTATAAATTAAAATGCAAATAAGACAAGAGTTCATGAGAATAAAACGAGAGATTTATCAAGAAAGAACTCAAGCAAGACCAAAGACTTCAAGAATAGATTAAATTAATTAGTTAAAGAATCAATTTTTCAATGAATAAGGTTAAGTATTTATAATTTAATTAAAATTTTAAAATGATTTTATTTCTGAGTGTCTTTGAGTCATTCAATTTTGTTTGTTTCCTTAACATATATATTTATATATATATATATATATAAGGTTAAAGAAAAGACTAGAAACAATCTTACCTTCCAAATGATCTTATAAATAATTAAAACTACACCAATTTGAATCCACATCATCTTGAAAATTATAAAAATCAAGGAATCATTAATAACAACAATAATTTATAATCAAAGAATTACCCAATAAATTATTAATTTAATATACCAAATTAACCTCAATAAACTATTAATTCTCGCACAGAACAGCTAAGAAGCCAAATTAGAAGAGAGTTAAATGTTTTTGATTAAGTAAAATCACAGAATAATTCACCCACAAGAGCCAATAGGCAATTTAATTGCAGATTAGAGACTAAAGTATTTTCTTAAGAAAGACTTCAATATATTGAATATGGTAATCAGAAGTATCCCAGTCAAAAGTCCTTAGTAGGAAGAGATTATAACATTTTACAGTAAAATGATAAAAATTTGTTAAGAAATTACTATAAGAATGATAAATAAAGCAGCTATTTAGCAAGTAATTTCAAAGATTATCAAAAAGACAAAACTAAGGGTTACTATTTATGTTTTTTTATGTTAAAGAGATAATAATGCTGGAGTAAAAGTCCTAATAGAGTGAAAGAACTACTTTAATCACCAACTTTTTAATTCAAAAATTATAAGAAATCTACGTAATAAGCAAGCCCAATCAATAGACAAGAATAGCATTATTCACTCTATGAGACAAAGTTGAATACAAAATCTACATTCAACTCCGAATCAAACAAAAATGAGTCTTTAAATAAATAAGGCAACCTAAAATCAACTTATTTCGCATCAAACTAAAACTCAAATTTAAAGTCTTCCTCTAATCTTGTAAAACCTTTTAACAATCATAATAACTATTAAAACCGACAAAAAAATAAGCCCACTCATAGTTCCAACAATCTCCTTTCGATAAATTAAACTTACTATAATTCTTAACCTTAGAGACAAAAAAACTAGCATATACCCAAAAAGCCCTCAGATTGGACTGAATACAGTTAAATTGATCGAGATAGAGATACTTAGAGTGGATGCTACTTAGAACTAAAACCTGTACTAAATGATAAGGATATTTAGCTAAATACGTTCAGTTAATAGTATTATTTTAAATTAGCAAATTAATCACGGGCAAGATGATTTGGAGTAGTGTTAAAACATTGATTTACCAAAATAGACTATTTCGATTTAGATAACCAAATTTTTGACTCAAAAAGGAAAACATCTGGAGTTTTGTACTCTTTTAATAATGAATTTATTCATGAAACCTTTAGCAGCTCAAATTACACGGCAAATTAGAGTAAACATTCCCAAAACACGAGATAACATGATAATTAAACTAAAATTAATAATTGGCCAAATTAGGATGCTACCAAAGATCTTAAAAACTCCTTAAAAATACAACCTTCCTAAATAATTATAGCAAAATGCATTCAATCCCTAGTATTAAAATAGTTAAATCAGGTAATATGCTGCTATTTTAATATAAAGTAGTTTTATAAATTTCATGAAATAAAAGTATCTCGTAGAATAGCAGAAAATAATTGAGTATGAATAAGTAAAAGAAAACATACTTTAGGTTCTTGAAAAATACACTTCAATTGAAAATTCATACCAACAAAGCCCTAAAAATTGAAATTAGAATCAAATAGCTTTCAAAGTTGAAGGGGAAATTAGTCAATAATGTGAAAAATAACTAAAAATAAAAAGAGATAATTCAAGTTAGTATAAAAGAAATCAGAGTAATATTGATGAAGGATTAATAACATAATAGTAACCATAATAAAGGAATGATACTACTAATCCATTTACAATTTAAATAAAAATATTACTTATTGTATTATATTTCTTAATTATGATCAAGTCTATAAGATACTGGGAGAACTGAGCATTCATATAAATAACATCAATAATCAATCTGTAGATTTACCAAAGTAAAATTCATAGTAAAAGTCAATCTAATAATCAAGCATGTCATAGTAATATTTCATTAATAATTTATGACTTTAATTCTTTCCAAGATCAAAGGTAAATATATTATGAAATTAAGTCCTTTAATGATTCTACTTATATTGTTAAAAATAGGAAATTCTATATTATTAAGATCTATGTGTGTTCAATTTTCATTTTTATCTTGAAGTATTTTTGAGAATACCTGTTTATCTCTCTTGATTTTAGTTAAAATCTAACTCTTTTACACCACTACTTATTTTCTGTTTTTTGCTATAGTTTTTAATATAAAATTATAAATCATTGAGCTGATATTTAAATATATAAATATAATATGATTATAGATAGTTTATGATAGCAAACCCTACAATCTCATGTTTCTATTTGGACTTAGGCTTCTTGAATAAAAACCTCTATTTTCAAGAATCTGTGGCAGTTGAGATAATTGAGAACTGCTTTATTATAGATTTATTTATTTTACTATTCCAATTGAATATAAACATAACTTAAAAGTAGAATACTATTTATTGCAATATTAATGACTAATATAATTAGATCAAAATTCTCCCATATTTCGCTTTTAGTTTATCAACAATTGAGATTTGGATCTCACATCTTAATCAATTATTTATACATTATTGCTATCATTGAAGTTTTATTCTATATATTATTATTTCTCTTTTAGGCTTTTTTATCGCCTCATAGGAAAAGTCTCCTATATAGATGCTGGTATAAATGTCTGTATAACTTGAAGGAGGGAACTTTGATAACTGCCATAATCTATGGTGTTATTGATTATTTCTCTGTTTTTATAAATATTTGATTTATTACTGTGGTGGTAGTAGTTACCAATGAATGAGTTATTAGTGTTATAGTGATGTTTATTTTCTATGTTATTATTATTAAAACGTGAATTTCCCTGCTAAGATTTTGTTTTCTCTGAAGTGGCACGGTTTTTTTAATAATTTTACCCTTGTTTTTCAAGTATGTTTAGGTATCTTGCTATATCATAGTAGTTCTATGAAGATCCCTTAAAACTGTTCAAGTAATATTTGGAAATATACTAAATAAATTAATATATTTATAGATTGATAGATTACAATTTATTTTATTTAAATATTTCGCTTGTAGTTTAGCATTCATAAGTCCCAAAAGATTCTATTAAGGAGCTTTTTCTAAATTTGATAGAGATTTCTTGCTTAAGAGTGAGATATTTTAATATGAGTTTTAGTCGAGTGAATTATTAATGACGTATTTATCCATGAGGTTATAGTATGGCAGTTTTCCGTTTATTGATGTACCTGTTTAATTTTCATCATAAAAACTAGTTGATTAGACTTTTACTTTTTTAGTGTGTAGAATTTTTTCAGTAGAATTTCCATAATATAAGTGATGTATTTTTCCATTACTCTACAATGTAAACATTTTAGATTAGCATATGAACAAATAATTTCTAAGTTAAGTAAGAAATAATATTTTAAATATTTATTATTTAGTTTATCTAAACAATTCCTTTACAATTTACTTTAAGTATTATGATTGAAAAAAAAAACATTATAAAATTGTTATAAAATATTTTTTATTTATGATAGAAGCGATTCTAGAGAAGATATTTGATTTTTAAGCAGTTTAGCATAAATCTTGTTAACAAATCCTATTATTTACAAGAATAACTTAATTTCCCTTATTCAATCATATAATTTAATTTTATGTTTTTTATTAATTTATTCATTTTGTTTATTTAAAAACACTTTATAAACTATTTATCCAAATGCAAAATATGTTAGTTTTAATCGATCAGTTTGATAATATGCGAATTATTCCAATAATTATATATATATATATATATATTATTTTTTGATGTTATTAATTAACAATTACTTATTTTAATGAGTTATGGATTATAATGATTTAGTTAAGCAATTTATTATTATATTCCATATTAATTTGTGAATTTACATCTCTATTTTGTAATTAAACCTAAAATCGAATATAGTTTTTTAATAAAATGGGCTAGGTCTGTTTCAAAAAAGGCATTGACGTCAAATTTATCAATAATACCACTCAAATATATATTATATTATTTTTTATTAAACTACCCAACATTTATAAAAAAGACAATAAAAAATTGTAATTCGTGGGAAAAAATTGTTTAATAGGTAATTTTTGGAATTTTTTTTCTAATTTAAAATTGAGGGAAAAAAACAAAATTTGTGATAATGAATTTTTCTAAATTGCATTTAATAAAATTATTGACTCAAGACTTCAACACTTTGCAAGACAGCATAAATTTGCAATAGAATAAATTAGATGGGAGTTGGAATTTTCAAAGATATGGGCGTTCACAGTTTTCTCGCAATGGGAAAGCCACTAGAATTACAAGGTATTAAACGCTAACCAGAGAAGACGGTAGATTAATCTCTTCTGCCATTTATAAAAAAAATCAAGACATCCTTATTAAATTTTTATTTTTTTAACCCCATTTTTATGAGTAATATACAGTAAACTATCAAAATGAGTTGAAATAAGGTTTTAAGAAGTTATTAATTTTTTAGACAAATATATTTTAGATTTGTGAGTCTCAAAGTTTTTATTTCTTAAGAACCATATAAAATCTCCAAAAAACTATTGCCTTATATTTTATATAAAAATCCTGATGAAAATGATTTGGTAGTTGAAGATATAGATGGAAATGAGTAAATCCCCACTCGCAATGGAAATGGTATATTTCATTTGATTTTTGGTTGTATATTAATCTGCTTCCTTGTAGAAATTAATATCGAGGATATTGAGAAACATAAGCAGAGGTTCCGCAAAGTAGTCAAAAATAAGAGAGTGCGAAATAACATCGTAAGTACCTTGGAATTAGCATAATATTTTATCTCTATTCAAAGAATCGCTGCTTTTATGCCCATCATCTCTTAACAATAAAATCAAGAATGTTTTCTTGCTTCATTAAAGAGTCTTAAAATTTTTCCTGTAGATTACAAACACAATTTAAAAATCTTATTAAATTAATTAAATTTCATATAACACAAATTAAGCTGTGTTAGCATTGCCTTTTAATAATAATGAGTTATGCTCATCGAATTTAATCATATTTTTTATTAATATAATAAAAATTCTGACTAAAATCCTTAAATAATTGGTATTTTTTTCTCAAACTATTTAATTCAAAATAAAATAGAAAAAATTCAGCCATAAATTGAATTTTATTGTTATAATTGAATTTTTACACAATGGACAATTATAAATTTGAGAATGGATTGGCGACGCCAATCGTCGGGAGAGGAAATGCTTCAGCAGCTTTTGCATCATTAGACAACTCAAACGGGCACAACACGATCTAATTCAACTCAAATGATAATTTGAACACTCTCGATAACTCATATTTCACAATTTGAATTGTTTCTAATTTAATAGCATTTTAAATGTAAAGTTTGGAGAAAACCCTGTTGATTGTTTTAAATGTATTTAAAAAGTATGAAATTTTTAATTTAATCATATTTTGAGAAAATTTATAGTCTTTTAAGCAATAGCACAATGAAAAGAAGAAGAAAAGAAAATTAATGCTAAATCGTAAAAGAGTGCAGTCCCTGCATGATGATAAACTAATGAAATTGAAAAATCAAAATACTCCAGGAACTATTATGCAATCGATTGATAATATGTGATTATTATAAGAATGAAAGATAAGTTGAATTGTATCTAAGCAATAATAATAATTTTACTAATTATAATAAAAATGAGTGTGATTCGTCTTAAGATAGAAATCAAAAAAGCGGCTAAACATCTGGAGATTACTCTCAAAGTCAAGATGCGAGAAGCTCTAACCATATATAAATCTAATAAAAAAGGATTTATATTAAGAAGCAAAATTTCAATAATTATTTATTAAACCCTAAAATAGAATTCAAAGATTCCAACAATTTACAAGTAAAAATAAATTGACTTTTTATTATGAAAAAAGGTCATAAATATGGAAAATTTATAATAATATTTACACTTTAAAACAAGGATATAAAGATGGAAAAGACAATTTGATAATACTAACCAAGAAATCTATTGGAGATTCAACACAAGCTTACACTAATGTTCATAATACTCTTATCTATTATTATTTTACTCTGAATAAGTCATCTGTTTTTCAAAGTGGGAGTGATCATTAATAACCTTATAACAATAAATCTCTAACTAACATGCATTTAGCAGATAAAAAATATTAATTGTCATTATTTTGACTTAAATTTAGCTATTTTTTAAACTAACAACCCAAACAGCCCGAATAAATCTTTATCAATATATAAAACAGGTAAAAAAAGAGTGAAAAAAATTGGCATAAGAGCAACTGTTGCCATCGCTTTGATTGCAGAAATTACAAATAAAAAAAGAAACGTAACAAACTTTCAAACTTCATAATTTGCAACTGAGGGTTACCAGCCATATTCTGAATATATTGATTAATAATAAATGCAATAACAACAATAATAATAATTAAATCAAACATAGTAGCATCTATAATAATTGAATCCATAGACACCACAACAATATCATCCTAATCTCAATTAATATTTAACTTTTAAAGTAAAACATTTTTATTAATTTTTAAGAAAAACTTTAACTTTCAAGCTCTTTACATAAAATAAGGCTACTTATTTTCTATTAATAACATTAAAAGGTTCATGAATATATATTTTAAGTTTTGAAAGTAGAGCAATATTTTTAATTAATATTGATTTACTCCTAAGTAAATATATTATTGCATTATAATTCTTCATTTATCACGAAGCATCTTACTTTTATAAATATAATTAAATACCTTCATATGCAATAATCATACAATATTAAATTTATTCTAATTAAAATAACCAATTGATGAATTGTAATTCATTTTTTCACAAATCTTCCTGCATATTATTAATTTAAATTCAATAATATTTAATTAAAAATTATTATATCTCAACATTCAGATTCCTGTAAATCAATATCATTCATCTGCAGCTTTAACCCCAAAAAACCTATCCTTATACAACTAATAATTTTAAAATTAGTAATTTTCAGTATCAAATAGTAACTTTAATGACTTTTTATAATATTTTCATATTAAAGTTTCTTAATGAAAACTTTTTTTTGAATCAATATTATTAGCTTTAATTTTAATGACCCTAGTAATTTGAATATAATATCCCCTGATAAACAGCAAAAATAGCCTTCTCTAATAAAAACTATGATAACTTTGAAGCCACAGAGCAGAAATGGAGGCAAAAGTTTAAATAGGCCTGCAATGGCAGACTAAATTCAAGATGGTATTGCTGGATTATCAAATACATAGCTAAACGTAAAAACTAATAATAAAAAAGGCGAGAATCACAGGAGAGTCAGTTCTACTATGATATAAGTTACTCCTTTGGATCCTAACAATAATCAAAACTAGAGTCAAGTGAGCAGTGAAATTTCTAATTTTAGCAATCATCCCATCTCTACACCCTAAGTGACTAAAATAGTTAATAATCCAAGTCCACTTAAGTCAGTGTCTAAGAAATAAGTAAGATAAGTCATTCAACAATATTATTATGATGAATTTTTAAATTAAAAGATAAGCTAACTCATAGAGTGTGGATTATTACTTGTTTACATATTTTGATAAGTATTTAAGCAATATAACCAAAAGATGAATCCATAACAACTGCAATAAAAGCTTTAATAATAATAAATAATGCTTTAAAAGACATATATCCAACCACAAATCGACCCAAACTAATTAAGTCATTAATTGAGCAATAATTATCAGCAATATTAGCATTAACTTTCTGTAATATCTGGAAATAATAACTAAAACTAATCTCAGTACTTAAATAGGATTTAATTTATAATAGAAACAATATATAGACTATAAATTCTGAATATTTAATTAAATATAAGTTTAATTATAATAAACTTAAAGTAGGGAAGTGTTGTTAGTCAAATATCTACTCGCATGCAAAGTCCTGCTAAACATCACAAAAAACTTAGCATATAAAATTTAGATTCAGTTTCAGGAGTATGTTTAAAATTTCATATGAATTAGTTTTTATATCTTTGCTTATGAATCATTAAAAACAGAAATTTGTAAATATAATCTAAACTTTTCTTTTTATAAGAGTTGTGTATAAATATGAACACATGGACTCGATAATTTCAGATAACTATTCCAGACAAATAAGTCATCTAATTTAAGAATAATATATTGATGGCAAAGAGGACGGCGAGAAAATCCAATATTCTAAGGGAAATATGATAGGACAAGGGGCTTATGGATAGGTAAATTAAGTGCTCGATATGTATACAGGGCAGTTACTAGCCATGAAATCTATAAGTTTTCTGATTCAAACAAATAAAAGGATATGATCAAAGAGCTTAATGAGATCAAGATTGAGATTCAAATTTATTAATTAAAAAGGTAGTTGTGGTTTATAAATAAAGTTACCTTGGCAGCTTAAATCAATCAACATTATTTATTTGTAAATGCTAAGAACCCTAAAGCATCCAAATATTGTTCAATATTTTGGTACTGAAATCAGTGATGACAATCAAGTTGTTGATATCTTTAAATACATTTCCTAAATATTTCTCAAACTTTATCAATTGAGGTATAAAGTTTAATATCTTACTCGAATTTGTACCAGGATGTTCAATTCTTCAGTTGCTTGATTAATTCAAAGAATTTGACGAGTGTCTCGTCAAAATTTACACTAGTTAAATGTTACAAGGTCTTTAATATCTTCACGCTAACGATATAATTCATAGAGACTTAAAATGTGCAAACGTACTGGTTGACAACATGGGTACAATTAAGAAATCAGACTTTGGTGCAAGCAAGAAAATTATCTAGACATTCGATAATAACCCAGAAGGTTTAACAAAGTGCGTCATTGGTTCACCATTTTGGATGGCACCTGAGATCATTGATAAGAGTGGGTATGGAAAATCAGCTGATATATGGGGTCTAGGATGTTGGGTACTTGAAATTTTATCATCACAGCCTCCTTGGTCTGAGTTTGGTAGTGATGCAAAAGTCATTATGAATTCAATAACAAATGCTAAAAAGCCACCAACATATCCTAATAATATCTCTAGGGAATGCAAATAATTTACTGGATCATCCATTCAGTAATTATTAATTCAATGAAATAATTTTAATTTATTTCATAATAATTTAATACTTATTTGTGTTGATGAAAAATCCGAAAGCATTATAGGAAAGTATAGAAGCAGCTAAATTGATGCAAAGCCATATTGGATCATTCTATAATATGGGAAATACAAGTTTAATGTCTGGTTATCACAACTTCAACCCTCAACTATAACATCAATTGTCAATAATCCTTAAATTTCATAATTATCAAGAATTCATGATATTTAAATGAGCAAATTTAAACTGAATGAGTGGCAGAACTTTAAACATGGGTTCATAAATGAATATGTCAAACCTTTACGTTTCAGATTAATTTCAAAATAGTAATCATCTGTCAACAAAAGTTGGAGAAGGCATTAAAAGCGCAGTATACCGTTCTAATACTCATGGATAACCTTAATTGAATCATTAAGTTTCGAATGTACAATCAAAGAATCAAAATTTAAATCTGAACACCGCGTATGGACATAATCCTTTCTTTAATTATAGTTTTTAGTTTTCTAGTAGCAAGCAGCATCACATTTGGGCGTAAATAGATTGACTACTTTCGCTGATAAACTTAAAAACCAAAATTAAAATTAGAAGCTAGTAAGAGAAGATATAGCCATGCAAAATTGGGTGAGAAGTGATACTCTTATGATAACTATGCAGCAATTTAATATACTAAAGTCTAATCATTAAAACGGTCCTGAAACCAGACCTCCCCCAACTACTCAAGAAACTAGCAAAAACTTAAATCTATTTTAAATTTTGAGCATTACCCCAAAACCCCAAAACCCCAATTCATGCTTAGTCTATGAGTTGATAGTGAATTGACACACGTTTATTAATGCGAAAATGCGACTAAGCGACTATTAATAAGGACTATAGTCGAAGACTAGGTTGATTGAGAGTAGTCGTGACTAGTCTGAACATGAAAGTCAGAGTATACAACTACCCTTCACCATTGTTCATTTAGGTGGTTTGTGATTAAGTCTTGATTACTACTATTAACTTTTAAATTTAACTTAACTATTAATCAATCTAATCAACCACAGTTATAATCATTTGTCTTAAACTTAAGATTCATGAACGAGGAACTGTTCGACTAGGCTATCGCTGACAACGATGCTTAGAACTTTGCAAACTTTTACAACCACCAGCTAAATCCAGAGTTTCATACTAGCTCCATAAACTTTCAATCAGATATACAAATCAAAGATAACTTACCAGAGTCAAACAACGAGGATGACAAGAGTGCGATTTCAGCACCAGCCACTACTGTGTATTGATGCGCTACCTGCTCCAAGGTTTTTAATAATAAGAGCAATCTCAGTCGTCATGTCAAAGAGGTTCACAATAAATCCAAGCAGAGCGACTAAGGATTGTAGAAGCAGGAACAAATGTCGCAAGGATTTCACTCCGCAATATCTAAAGTAAAAAGAGATTAAATTTAATAATAATAAGAAGACTAGTCGATGGCTAATGAGAGTGATGACTAAGAGGAGGAACTCAAGGAACCTCCAAAGAAGAGGTAGAGAGTGAATGCTAAAACAAGCTCGAAGACTAACCCAAAGGTTGATATTGAGATCCCTGACACTGAGGATGAAGTGGATGACTCAATCGCAAGGATAAATAAGTACAGAGTCGATGATACTTTTATCATTCCTTGCTTCAAATATCTCTACGACTAAGCGACTAAGCCTAGTCCTCTCTAAAAAATGACTAGTACTCCTTATGGGACTATGCTTCATGACGGAAGATTCTACAAGCTGTTCGCACTGAGAGGATTTCTTGAAGAGGAGCTTGAATCAGAGTAGCTGCAAAGGGAGTATGATATAACTAAGACTGCCTTCTAACTCTAACTTCATGGAATCACTTAGTTGGAGATGGTCTTGAAAGGCAGCGATCACATCGCACTCCAGTACCTGATCCCTCAATTCAGTTACGACTACTATATGATGACTAATCGCAGTGCTCATTCGGATCGACTAGTCATGAAGCAAATCATATATGGTTTAAGAGAACTGCATACAATCGGATTCGTACACCACCGACTAAGCTTCAATAATATAGTCCTCAACGACTACCCTATCAAGGCAAGACTAAGGAACTTTGAGAATGCAAGAGTACTCGCATCTAAAAAGTAGATTGAGTATGATGGGTCATTAATGTTTTATCCGACTACAGGAGTCTTCTTTGCTGGTGATCGACTAGTCGATGTCTACGCCTTAGTCTCAATGATTGTATACCTGTTCATGACTAAAGACTACGACTCTGTCTGGACTACCTAGTCGTAGCTAGTCGAAAATGCAGCAGCATACTCTAAGAAGACTACAGCTAACGCAGTCATCAAAGATCTTATCAAGCAATTCTATCTCTAACCTTGGACCAGATACTGGTACAGTTTAGCAGAGGTCGAGGAGAAGTTTGATAAGCTTAACTGGCAACCAGAACACAGAGTACTTTATGTTCCCACCAAAGTCAAGAGACTTATTTGATTCAAACCTAAGATTCATTCAACCGCTGTTTTTTTAGTCTTTAAGTTAATCTTAGTCTCCGACTACCTAGTCGTTTATTATTAATATCGCACTAAGTTAAAATCCCTCCTTACACTCTAATTTTCAATGCACTCTCCTATGCTTTATACTCTTATCATTTACTCTTATTTTCAACTAATACTATCACTCCTGCTGGTATGTTGGTGAGTGTTAATGAAGTGATGTTTGTTACAAGATTCAAAGAATCTTACACCTTGGGTAGTCTCAAAATCTACGACTAGTCAGTCGAAAAATTTATACTTGAGAAAACTAGGTAGTCGAAAAACCTACGACTAGTCTTGATAGTTTATCTAGTCGATTCTTGGATTCATACTTCTCTACTACTCAAAATCAACCTATACTTTCATTCCACTCTTTCAGAGGTAGTCTAGAGCAATGTACAGCTACCTCTATTAATAAAATCAAGATAGGATAGTTACTAATACAAATTGAGTCATTAGAACATCAAAATTATAGAGTGTTAAGCTAGTCGATTTCAAGCTTGTAAAAAGCTAAGTTTGTATAGTTAACTTAGTCTACGATTAGTCTTAGTCGAACCAAGATTTCGAGAGATTTTCTACCTAACCAGCTACTGCAGCTACTAATAATAATGAAAGTATGATTCTAAATTTTGCAGTGTAAGAATCCTCTGGTTACTTGAAAATCCAGCATAAATTGTTGATCGAAGAATCAAGAACGACTAAGACGGATCTGGTGTTTTTGGAAAATTTGTTGTCCATTTATGATTCTGATCGACTAGTTTTTTACTAACCTCAAAAAATCTAAAACCTCTCAAGTCGAGGTCTAAATCTCCAGGAATTTGCAGAGGACCACTGGATTTGATGTTGCTCTTGGTGGACACTCTTTAGCTTGAAAGTTGAGTGATGTTTGTTACAGTCTGAGTAAGGGGATTCAAGAGTTATTTTAGAATCTTTAAAAGACTAGAGAAGTGGTTCAACGACTAGAGGACTAAGATCAGAATAATTTTCGACTAGCTAGTCATTTATTAATATAGTCCGACTACTAAACTAGTCATGTAATCATTCGGGTAGTCGAATCGATTAGTAAGAAGCGAGGAGCTTATGGGTAGATTCAGATCGAAGTAAGACCTCTACAAGTACCTAACCACTCACTGTAAGATTCAAGTGCTGTTCCTTACTTTGTATAGTGAACATCTTTCTGCCACCACTGGCTTCGACTAAGGTGGCCTTCCTGAAAACATTACTAAATAATACCAAGAAGTCTCTCAGGTAAAACCAGGTTAATAGAATGGTCGTGCCTCACTACCAAGAGCTCTCAGTCAAGAATCTCTACCAGGATGTTATGGGTGATGAAGTCGTATCGCAGTACCTTCCAGAACTTGAGATGAACTCAGGTAAACTACCAGATAGAGACTTTTTCTTTGGTGTTCTGGGAACAGTCAAAGCAGACTACCTAAGGCAAATCATCGACCATGCTAATACTGTGAGGTATAATAAGGGGTAAGACTAGAACGAGACTGATAAGATCGAGATCTCTGACGACTGGTTGGATGAGCTCATGAAGCATCCTTTCGTTTCAAGTAAGATTTCTATGACTAACTTATGTAGAGAAACCTGGCAAGGCTATCTATCTAATGAAGCAGAATGCAAGAACAGTCAGAGAGAAGATAGATCATAAATAGTATGAGTTAGGTAAACGACTAAGCAATCGCATCATACCTCACGACTAAGACTAGAATCGCTTCTCGAACGTGACTAAGAGAAAGAGGATGCCAGACGGCAGCATGCTCATGATGGAACAATAACAGAGAACACCTAACAAGAGCATGATGATAACTGGAATGTGATTTAAATTAAACTAATCATAACTTAATACTCATAATCTGCGTCTCGCCATATTTGGCTTAATTTCTAATGTAGTCTTAGTCGACCGACTAGATCGACTTCTCTATAAGTAATTTGATGTCTAGTCGTAGTCCCTTCAGTAGTATACTTAGCATCTCTTTCTTGTAGCTCTGCTTGATTGTAAAGAAGGTGCTCTCGATTCCATTATACTCAGGGGAGTAAGGGATACTGTATATGGGGATGATATCCAGTCGCTCATACTCCTTCTTTACAAGGATTGACTTGTGTACCTGCAGGTTATCCATGAATATGACTAGTCGACGATCCTTATACTTCTCTTTCAACTGCTGCATGAATAGAATGAACTAGTCCTACTTAATTGATCCCTTATTAATAATGTAGTCTTCGAGTCCCTTGTCAGTTGATATAGCGCCAAGAAGCGCAAACACTCCGAAGTCATGTCTCTTGTCTGGGAATCTTATATTCTCTCCATAAGGTGCCCAGGTTCTATTGAGGCGAGTTGAGGAAGTGAATACAGTCTCATCAATGAATATGATCTTCGATCCCAGTTGCAGCTCTCTCATATACTTAGTCTTCATTTCGATTTTAAGACTAGCTAGTCTTTGTGGATTGACTAGCTCCACCTCCTTCCTTAGTCGTATGCTCTTGAATCTTACTTAAGCGCGCTTGTATAGTCTCCTCAAGTGAGTGACACTGATTCGCACTTCTGGGAACTACCTGTGGAACATTATACACCTCTCTCTCAAACTCATTCCTGCTTGAGTGTGCAGTGTTTCACTGCTGGTGAGGAAGTTAATATGACTAAGGTTGAATTTAATCTCACGACTAGTCTTAGTCGATAACCCATTCCTGAAAAATGACTTCGACTACCTGTGCAGCTTGACAACATTTGTGTATGAGACACCAAAGAACTTTGCTATTGCACTCAGATTCACCAGTGGTCGTAGATTAGATGTTGGATTTCAGTTGCCATATCGTATGAGTAGGAAGGTTTCAAAGTCGATCTGTGGTTTGAGTTTGACTACTCTCATCTAAATGACAAGAGTTAACACTAATAATAATAGAGTGATTTGAATTTGAAACTAGTCATATGATAAGTCTGTTGATATTTGATTCAACTTTAATCATTGCAACTATACTTACCTGCAATGAGTGAAAGCTGTTCCAAGTCACCATAAACCACCAATGGTGGAGGGTGTTGATGGTTTGAAGATTCATTATTAGTATTAGTGCTATGTACATTGATAGTCGACCATTCGACTACCTACGACTAAGTCATGATCAATATACTTACAAGACTACCTAGTCATACTAGTCTGCACTTAGTCGCCTCCTTCAATCTTAAGTTTAAGACATATGATTATAACTGTGGTTGATTAGATTGATTAATAGTTAAGTTAAATTTAAAAGTTAATAGTAGTAATCAAGACTTAATCACAAACCATCTAAATGAACAATGGTGAAGGGTAGTTGTATACTCTGACTTTCATGTTCAGACTAGTCACGACTACTCTCAATCAACCTAGTCTTCGACTATAGTCCTTATTAATAGTCGCTTAGTCGCATTTTCGCATTAATAAACGTGTGTCAATTCACTATCAACTCATAGACTAAGCATGAATTGGGGTTTTGGGGTTTTGGGGATTGTTTCAGATAGTTATTTTTTTGAGATATAGATATTTTTAGAAACTTTTATCATTTTCATGTTTATTTTAAATCCTCCTGCTACATAGCAACGAAGAATCGGAAACAATACATAGAAAAGAAGTGCTCAATGAATAAATTATAAGTAAATTTTGTAGTAATTTAAGGTTATAGAAAATATAAGAATATAATATAGTGCAAGCATACACTATAAATATTTCATTGAAAATAAATATAAAAACTAAGCAATTTTATGTATGTGAATATCATTCTTGTAAATAAGATGTAATTTTAGGAAAAATAACTTTTCTAACTTAGTAATTTTGATTTAAAATAAACATTTTTGTGTATTGATATTATATTTAAAAGCATCTGTGTTTGCTTATAAAATCAAGGTATAATAAATTAAAGATACAATTATATCAAAATAGAATAAATGATGAGCTTCTCTATAAAAAAGAGGAAAAATCAATTTGGTGGAGCTACACCTTATTTATTGATAATCTCGATCTTTTATGTTTTAACTTATTTAGTTAAAACATAATATACTTCTTCAACTAGTTTATATCGCTAACTTAATGATTAATTAGGACTCAAGAGCACTGACAATGAGACTCACATTTAAAATTTAAAGAATTTATATAGTTTTTCTTTTATAAATGTTAATGAAATATAAAATCCCATAGAATTGAACAAATTATATAATGGAGCACTCCAGGGAGTGACAAAGAACGATGAGTGGTAGTATTATACCTTAAATCTTGCGAATCAAAAAAGTTAGGATTTATCCTTTACTGGAAATACGGCTGATTTAGTAGTATAGCTAAATCAAAGAGGAAATAAGTTTACTGATTCTTCTCTCTTCATTAATTTGGTAAAAGTTTCTTAGAAAATTTTGAATATGTATATTTTGATGGTAAAATTTGAAAGTTTAAGTTAAACTTGCAATTAATATCACCATTTAGAACGCTTAACACCCGGATCTGTCGAATTTTAATATGAGATGTAGCTTCTTTGGAGAAGATTTTTGCGTAATTAATGGTCAAGAATTAGCTAAATTGAACACAGATGTATTGACTATTGCTGTGTACTGTAGAGAGTACTGTGAATTTGAGCTGCAAGCAGAGTTAACTGAAGAACTACTATTTGAAACAGGGAAGAGCTATAAGCTTTACTTCTTGGCTAATCATTAATTAAGAAGTATATAGTATACTTAATATAAATCAAGAAAGAGTGATAAGATTTAGTGTACCTGATGACCCAAATATTACAACCATAGAGATTTAAGGTATAAATCAAAACAAATATGACTTTATATGTATTCTCTAGGACCACGACCCAAAAAGAATACTACATTTTAGCTCAATATTTACAAGACAGAATGAATCAAAACATCTTAGTCAACTTGAATCTAGTTGATTATTATCGTGATAGTTTAATGAACCAAGGCTA
The DNA here is from genome assembly GCA_000711775.1 of Oxytricha trifallax. Classification (NCBI taxonomy): domain Eukaryota; phylum Ciliophora; class Spirotrichea; order Sporadotrichida; family Oxytrichidae; genus Oxytricha; species Oxytricha trifallax. The sequence continues at coordinate 19,837 of ARYC01005129.1, read as the reverse complement.
TAAACTAGAAGAACTATATGAGTATAAGTGTGATTTAGGTATAGATACTGGAGGATGAGGTAGATTAGCAGCTTTATTTTTGGATTCAATGGCTACATTGGAATTGCGTGGAGTTATGAAATCAAATATCACAATGGAAACTTTAGACAGCATATTATTGAAACACATGGGAAACAAATCGAGCTTCCAAACTTTGGTTATTCAAAGAAGATTCCATGGGAGATCCAAAGATACGACGTTGTCTATCATATTCAATTTTATGGAGAGATTTAAAAAATTAAAGTTGAGCAAAATGGATTGAGTTATGAGAAATCTAAGTGGGCTAAAGGTGAAATTATAAATGAGATGGCTTACTATATACCAGTTCCCAGCTACAATACTTTCAATACCAATAACCTGACACTATGGAGTGCTTAACCATCATTTGATGCTTCCAATAAAGAATATCACTTCAAGACTGACGATGATTTAACTTAGTAGAGACTAGACAAAGAGCTGAGCGAATTACAAGTGCTCTTTATCATAAATCAGTCATTTATCCTGAAGAAATTTAGATTGCTCTAATAAAACAGCAATATTTCTTCTGTGCTGCTACTATCAAAGATAAAGTAAGAAGATTCAAGAAGACTCATAAAGGTAGCTTCGATATATACTCTAAGAAAATTGCAATCTAACTAAATGATGCTCATACTGGCATAGCAATTATTGAATTGATAAGAGTTCTAATTGATGAAGAGAATTTAAGTCTGCATTAAGCATGGCTTCTTACTTGCAACACATTTTCTTATACTTCACATACTACAGGTTTTGAATTCAAGGAAAAATGGCCAGTCCATTTAGTTCAAAATATTTTACCAAGACATTTGGAAATTATTGATATCCTTAACTTCTTCTTCATAGAGAAAATCAAGAAAGAACAACCAAATGATAGTCAGAAGCTTTAAAGAATGAGTTTAATTAAGGTTTATAGTGAGAATAACAGTACTAAGGCTGAAATTAGAATGGCAGATATTTGCTTCCACACTTCACATAAGGTAAATGGAGTATCATTTGAACACACTCAGTTACTCAAGAATGTGATTTTTAAGGATTTACATTAGATGTACCCAAAGAGAATTATTTCAATTACAAATGGTGTAAGTTAAAGAAGATGGATTTAATGTGCAAATCCAGGACTTGCAAAACTTATCACAGATAGACTAGGAGGTGATGAAGAATGGTTAATTAACCTTAATTTAATAACTTAACTTAATGCATGGAAACAAGACAAAGAATTTATCTTGGAATTCTTAAAAATTAAGCAAGAAAACAAAAAGAAGCTAATAAGACATTTTTTAAGAACCCTAAGAACAAGCAAATCTTAGAGAAATTTGTAGATCCTTTCCTCTAAGAGAAAACTTGATGATAGATGTCATGGCCAAATGCATAGGGGAGACTAAAAGATAAATCATGTACCTGTTTTACATCCTGTTCAAATGCATAAGATTGAAAGAAAATCCCAGATATTGCAGCGGGAAATAAATTTTCATTTTCGCAGGAAGAGCTTCACCTCACTCTTCAACAGGAAAAGAAATCCTCAAGTTTATTTTTAAAGTTATGGACATTGTGAATAATGATGAAAAAGCTGATAAATACATGAAAGTTGTATTCGAACCTAACTATGGAGTTACAACATGTTTGTATCAGCATGTGATTTAAGTTAGCATATTTCCACTCCAGGAACTAAGGTATATATATTTTTGTTTTTAGAATCTTTATATAGCCAAGTGGCACCTCAAACATGAAATTTATTATGAATGGAGGATTGATTGTTGGAAGCAGAGATGGAGCCAACTTGGAAATTGAAAAAGAAGTTGGACAATTAAGCCTTTTTATCTATGGCTCGGACAAATTTAGATTAAAATGCCTATCAAAAATTCGTAATCATTTTTTCTATTTTCACTATCTTTATTCTAGCTTAAACATATGCCAGCAGAGACTCCACATATTGACATATCATTAAGAAAGGTTTTTGTTTTTCTATTGCAAAATGGGGATAAATATTAATTAGATTTCATTTGTGATATAGTGATTAGATCTATGGAGTAGCTCTAAGATCCATAGGGCATATGTCTAGACTTTGTTTCATATTACCAGGCAAACGATGAGGCTCATAAGATATACTTTAATCACTACATTAACTACAAACACAAACAACAGAATTTGAATAATAGTTTTGATAATGGAAACTAAGCTCATATCTATCACCATGCATCCTCAACAATTTCTATTAAAAATATACTCAACAATCCAATCCCACTGCTTTATTTTAAAACAGACTGTGTTTTTTGAATCTCTTATTAAAAAATTATGAATTTTATAATTTATAATTAAGCAGCTTCTCGAAAACAACGAATGGATTGCAAGATCGATAAATTGTGTAGCCAATTCTGGTAAATTTTCTAGCGATCGCACAATTATGAAATTCTCTGAAGAAATATGGGAAGTTTAGGAATTATCAATACCAAAAGGTGCTCTAACTCCAGTTCAAAGAATTAGAAGTTTCCCTAATGTAACGAAGGAAGATAAGTTAAGAGATATCATGAACACAATTCAAGCACCCTCTAGTTTTATTAAAAAGTGAACAATTAAAAATAGGAAACACTCACTGCTTTATGTTGCATAAAACAATAACTTAAAGATTTAAATGGTGTAATTCAATGTTCCTAAAATTATTTTCATAAATTCATTCAATTTCATATAACTCGTTAAAAAAACCTTTTAAAAAATAGAAAAATAAATTCTGAATCAAATCAAGCACTTGTTTATTTCGAATTTTATGAAAGTAAATTTAGAGAAATAATAATTTGAGTTAATATTTTACAGTTGACTTCACTTGAAATTTATAAATATGGCAGATTTGCAACAACAATAGCACTCCTAATAACAAAACATTTCAGTTAAATACTAAAATTAATCTTAAGCTACCCCTGGGCATCACTCATCTACTGATTAAAGAGCGGAGTCTATTAGCAATAACCAAGATAAAAGTAATAACCCAACTTCTTCTCAATACTAGAAGCCATTAATGTTATAAATAGTCATTATTTATAGTATTTTATGAATAATTATAGGGTAAAAATTTCGTAAAAATAACCACCTTCTTAACCTTCAAATCGCAGCAACTAATACTGTAAAATTATATATAAATGCTGTTTATTTATTTCATAAATATTCTGAAAATAGAATAAATCTCTAATTTCTAATAAAACTTTTTATTTTTAATCATAGCAAAAACAATAATAAGGTAGATATCAGCCAGGAAGTACTGGTCTTGCGAACCCCAATGCTCAATCATCTCAGTAATTAAAAAACGTGGGCCACTATATCTTAAGTAATAAATTAATTATTCTCAAAACTATACATTTTAGGCAAAACAATTGGTAAGGGCACATTTGGTAAAGTTAAACTGGGAAATCTCAATCTTACAGGAGAAAAGGTAAAAAAATAATTTGATTTAATTTTGACTAAATTTCATATTTCTTTCGAATTAAATTTAATAAGGGAATGAAAAATTATTCTAATCAATATTGCTTACTTTAAATAACCAAGAATACTCCTTTCAATTAAAATTTCTAATAAATAAGAGGAGTACAAGAAATAGAGGGTAAAAGATTAGCCAATATAATAAATTGCTAATTTTTGCAATATTTCAATAAACCAAGAAATTAAATTGATATGTTTAGTTATAATAAATGTTGGAGAAAATCAAATTAGATTATATCAATTGATTCATTCATTGCTAATTTGATGGATTTAAATATAAATAGTTAGCATCCCTACTTTAAAATGGATAATGAACATCGATATATTTATAGGTTGCAGTTAAAATCTTAGAAAAGGACAAAATTCAGGATGTGAGCGATGTTGAGAGAGTGGCAAGAGAAATACACATTTTGAAAATAATTAGACATCCAAGTATCATATAGCTCTATGAGGTAAGTTTTGCTGATTTAATTTTATGATTATTCTCTTATTTTACGTTTTATAAATATCAATAAATTTAGATTATTGAGACACCAAAGCAGCTCTACTTAATCAAGGAATATGCCAGTGGAGGAGAACTTTTCGATTATATAGTCTCAAATTAAAGAGTAAAGGAGGCTGAAGCATGCAGGTTTTTCCATCAGATTATTGCTGGCATTGAATATCGATTGCTGGCAAGCGTTATCATGGTTCGAATGTTTTTCATTAATTATACTCATAAACCATATATAACAATGATATTATTAATTTATTGAAGCTATGTTGACATTTGGATCTGTGGAGTAATATTATTCGCATTATCTGTGGATATTTACCCTTTGAAGATCCAAACACAGCAAATTTATATAAGAAAATTTTGAATGGCGAGTACAGTATCCCGAAGTTTGTGAGTCAGGAGTCTCGCGACTTAATCGAGAAAATTCTGAATACAGATCCAGAGAAAAGATTCAAAATTGCTGACATCAGGAAGCATCCATGGTTCAATTAAATTACCATACCTAAAATTACAGGGGGTATATTCATTGGACCTTCTTAAATTCCAATCAACACTAAAATTCTAAGTAAGTTGATGAAGTTTTAGTCGATAGAAGAAAGTAATCCAAATTATTGTAGATTTACTAGTTGAATATAATTTCAGGAAAGAATAAGCGGTGAAATGCATCAATGCAAATAAACACAATCATGTCACCACTTACAACTATCTATTGCTCAAGAAATTTGAACAAATGGGCGAGATCAGTGACAAGGAATTTATATTAATAATTTAACTATATTGGAAAGTAAATTCCGAAAACTCAATTCAAATTTACTGTTTATATCAATTAATATTTTATTTTTATTTTGTAATTTGAGTACTTTGATGACAAAAAAGCTAATATATTGGTGTAATAAGAAAAACAAAAGCAAGCAGCAATTTAAAGTTAATAAGAGCTCTAGTAACAGTCTTATTGTCTAATTATATCATATCTCAATTTTTTTAACATTTCTTTAATTTAAAAATAACAGATTATTATACTAGAATACTCATCACAGTAACAATTCAACAAAGAACAGCATTTGAACTAATCAATGTCAGTAAAGAAAGATGATCTGTCAATGCTAGTAAAATAAGAAGACAAATAGCAGCCAGTCGCATAAACTAATTAGCAATAATAGCCAAACAATCAAGATGACTAAGCTAATTAAATTAATAGTTTTTTTGGTAGATATTATTAAGCTAATATGAGAGCAGTTACTAAAATAGCCAATGAAATGAATTCAAACGTTGATAATGCTAATCCACACACCGGCATTATTGGGGATAAAGAACCAATTATTGTCAATACAAATTAAGCTAACATTATTCAATACTTATAATAATAAGGAGAATCTTACCATATTATTAGTAGAAATACTTTTGAATAATTATTGTTTAACAATAACCAGAGAGACTAAATGAATAAGACTGTCAATATCTAATAAGAAAAGATGAACTTTTCATTGATTGAATAACGACAAATGCCACCAGTCAGAGGTAGAGGTCCCAACGCCTTTGATTAAAGCGCAGATAAATCCAAAATTCAAGTATTTATGGAGACTTCTCTATCAGAGAGATATGCTGGTGTTAATGTATCCTATGCAAATTCATTCACTGCTATTAAGAAAGACATTTTCAAGGAGACAGTAGACAAGAAGAAAAATGCTGCTCTCACTAAGGACGTAATTCCAATTGAAGAGAAGCCAAACAAGCCCAAATATAAGTTAATAGTCAAAAATATGAACAACAGTACTAATGGAGGAGGTGATACAAGTATGGCTGGGTATCAACAGTTAAACTTAACTTAGGAAGTAAAGGCAACAAGCACTATAAAGGTTGATGACATGCTTAACAGGACAGCTGCTTAGTATGCTTCTTAAAGATCTGGTAAAAAGTAACCCACAGGAGGAGTTGATTATAAGAGTAACACTGAGGTAATCAATAATTTATCATCTGGTTTGGATCACACTTATGGAACCTAGAAAACTTAATGAAACTTAGAGGTTTTCTGATAGTTTAAATGGCATAAACATGATGAATTCAACTCAATTGACTCAATCTTCATAGTAAATCGGAGGCATTAAAAAGCAAGACTTTAACAAAACAGCAACTGAAGGATTTTCAATTCAAAATGCCATAAAGAAATCCATATTAAAACAGCATAACATGAATGCTTAGCAGTAACAGTAGTAGTAACAGTAGTAGTAACAGTATTAAATGTAAATGAACTAAGCATCTATTAATCAAAATACAAGATCAGAGAGAATCAATAATAACTCCATCAACAGATCAATCGTCAATAATAAAGTCCAGCAAAGAACTTCTTAAAATTCAAACAAAGTAGCAGCAATTGTTATAAATGAGGGTGGTCACGGAACTCCTAAACCACCTAAGAGTCATAACTTCACTGGTAAAACTCCAACAAATGGACCATCAGCTAATCTAAATGGCTAAATGAATTCCAAGATATCAGCCCCAAAACCAGTTCTAAATTTTAAAGCCTTAAATCAATAACTTAAAAACGATATTAACTATGCTGAGTATTCCAACAACGGCAATATGATGGAAAATTCAGGCAGCTATATGAATAACACGCAAAAGATCACAAATTTAAAGTATAGTTAAAACGCTTAAGGCAACTCAAGTATCCATGAAGAGAATGGTAAATCCTTCTTAAACAGCACTTTAAATGCTTCAAATTACAATTCTAACGCTGTTGATCAACGAGGCTCCAATAGTTATGCCAAACCATCTAGAAACAACGGGTCTTCTACACAGCAAACAGCTGTGCACATTTCTCATCACTAGTCTATTAATGCAGCTAAAGGTATTGGCATGCCAGCCAACAGTCAGCTTTCAGCTACTTAAAATTTATAGAGCACTAGTCATCATGTAAAACAGTAATCAACTATCAAGATACCTACAAAGACTATTACTAATAATGTCTACTCAAACCACTACAGCGCAGGTCCAGTCATTTCTTCATAAATGACAAACTCAGCTGGTCATGGGAACGGAGTCTATCATCACTAGCATGGACCCTCTCAGTCAAGCAATATTGATTAGACCACTCAAAACTTGATGAGTTCGTTCAATGGAGAAAGCAGACGAGCTGATGATGGCATGAAAATATGCAAGGGACCTTTCAATGTCAATTGCACTACTGACCGTGATCCTTAAATTATCATGTCATAGATATAGCTCAATTAAAGCATAATCTTTTTTATTAAAATTGTAATTTACTTTTTCCTTAAGAAGTCTTGCTTGAAATGGTTCGTTCTCTAGAGCTGTAAAAGTTTTCCTACAAAAAGGGAGTTTATTACGGTCTCCGTTGCTAAAAGAAAAAAGTACGCTTCAAAAAGTAAATCGCTCACTTAGATGACCAAGACAACATTTACATTGTTAAATTTAAGAGACTGGCTGGTGAGACTGGCTCCTACAAAGACGTCTCAAACAGAGTGCTCAATAACATGCAATTATTCACTACTAGTGCTTACTGAGCAAGTGATAACTGTGAATTAACAAGTATAACTTATAAATAAATGCCTTTATAAAAGCTCATCTGAATTATATATAATTAGACATAATAATTTAATTCATTAGGTTGTTTTATTAATGAGAGATTGAATGTGCAAGATAAATGATTTAAATAAAATTATCAATCTGCTTTTTACTTCTGCTTTATTAATTAATTGCGATGTTTTCATAATTTATCACAATAAATTTAGCAGTAGTAATAAGCTGATTATACAGTGTCTAACTTTTGATTGTCTCATCGTCACTTTCATTCAAAAAAATGAATGAAATACTTGTTATTATTTATAAGTTTATATATAAATAGTAGTCGCATAATTAATTAAATTGTGACATTGGATAACTATTTCTTAGAGATATTTTTTATTATTAATGCATTGTATGTTTTAGTAATTGAAAGATAATCTGAGATACAGAGTAAGACTTAGTGATGCAATTATTGAAGCACTGCACATACTCAGCTACTTGACCATTCTTGCCTCCTCTGATGCCGCTCTTCTTGTACTGCAATTGACATTTGTCAGCGCAGTTGTTGAACATATGTAACAAACTGTCTACCCTGAATGCCACCATCTGCAGTCTCTGTGAGTTTTGCTTAAACACCTCAAGTTTAAAAAAAGCATCAAATAAAATACTTTAAAAAAATGTCTATTACTAAATAAGTTATGGAAATTAATCACAAATAATATTTCCAAAAGTTGTGAGAGATGATTGTTGAGTGAAAGATCTATTTAATCGATGTTCTCTACCAATATATTATAATACTTAATTTATATTATAATTTACATAATCACTCATGCTTTTCACTCTCTCATATTCAAATCACCTAAAACTTAAAATAGAATTAAATTGTAACAAATAGTTTATAAATTTAAATATTATAGAGTATTTCATAATTCTAGCAGCAGTAAATATGAAAAATAATTAAAGCTATCACATTCCAGCTGAAAATAATTATCATAGTCAAGCTTAACATTATTATATTTTATGTATTTTTAATTGAAAATTATAAATAAAATGATTGAAATTAATCGAAATATACATTTATATTTATATATAACCCACTAAAAATCATAAAACAGATGCAGTCAAAAATAGTGGTGTTATGATATCTAGAAAAGGTTCAATAAAATCAAATTCTTCAATGAGTGTCAGCAGCTAATCTAATAATCAACTAATCACTATTGTAAATGTATATCTTTTTTTTTTATTTACAAGTAAATTTTATAAATGTGAGTTTAAGATGGGATTAATATAAATCTCGATTTATTTTATTTAATCAACAATAAAACCAAAAATAAAGAAAACAGTAAATAATACACATCAATGGCTTATTAAAGGCTTCAAATTGAATAATAACAGCAATTCGATCACTTCTAAAATAATCAGATGATAGACATTTCTTTATCACAAAAAGAGCCACAGAATTATTCTTCATGCTCATCTTCAAATTATCTGGCTTCTAACCAAAATTTAATGAATAAAAATAATTAAACCCTCAACAGCAATTCAGTTTAAAAATCAGAGAGGAGTAACCATTAAGTACCCAACATTAGCTCATCTAAAACTCTGAATAAAATGTTAAATTCACAGTCAATGATATCGTTGATGTCAAACAATAATCATAATAGTGAAAAATTGAGTCAAAATGAATAACTCAACGCTAGATAAGTACATTAGCAATAAATGGAGTAGGTTAAGAAAAGCACAATGAGAAGGTTAAGTTTGAACTAAAATCATATTATCTCTAATCTTAAATGAGTCAGTGCTTGTTAATAAGTTTTTAAGGGGGGGGGGGGTAATTCACTTTTTTATGATTTTTAAACTCCATAACCAGCAACCCGCATAATCACTTAACAGTAATGTCATCTTTCAATTCAACTTAATTGACTCAGCATCCAGCACACCATCATGCCAACAACCAAGAATTTTAAATTGATAAATCTATAGACTTAGTAAACATCAAAGAAGGAAATTTTGTGCAATCAAGCGTTAATCCTAAACGAGAGAAATAAGGCCAAAATATTTCATCTTCAACTGTTAATAACGCGGCTAACAGATAGAAATCAAAGAAATTAAGTTCAAAGAGAGAAAGTGTACAAATAAATAGCAGTAAAATCATGGATAAATCACCAATTAACTTGCAGAAGACATATATTGGGGCATAGAGATCACCTATGATGGGAAGTATGGTGCAACCGAATGGGTAGTAAGTTAATTCTAATAGAGCTCAGACTAATATAAATCTAAATAAAACTATCAAAGCTTCATTAGTTAGTAGCAGCTCCAGATTTATATTTAAGTTATATATAATGAAAAGACGATTATTATAATTTAGAGGATGTAATAGTATATACAAGTTAATTTTATAAAATTTTAGATTATCATGTAAAAATAACAACCAAAAGAATAAGTATTGCTAAATTAATACCACTAAAATTAATTCGAAAGTCTAGGCTCATATTATAAGTACACCTATTTGCAATCAGAGAATGACATTCTAAGATCCAAGTATCAAAATATGCAGGAATATTTACTGAGAGCTTTCCCCGCTGGCAAATCCAACTTCTAACCTGTTTTAAATAAATTTCAATAATTTTTGATGATTTTAACAAAATAGTCTTTAATTTGGTTTTTATTTAACCTCACACTTTCTTACCTACAGCATAATTTATCACAGATAATTCTCAGTTGATAATAAGTATATATGCTGCTCTGCTGCAAGTGCAATTTTTGTATTCTTAGGCCATAGAAACTTCTCATGGATCTTAATACTACTAACTTTTTTATTTCAATTAATGTAATTACGAATCTCAATACAATCTTATTAATAATTCTGTTTTACTCAATTTTATTATATTAAGTATTTTAAATAACTTTGCTACAAATGAGTTTGATACACAATCCCTTCTATAAAAACAGCACAGAAATAGATAGGCAGTGAGCATTTAAGCATATCTGGGGAGATTTGAGTCTTATCGCAATCTTAATTATGTGCTCTGGCTTCAAGAGACAACCTAAGCTAAAAGTTAAAATGCAATGAGTTGATTGAAGCATTCATCTATCATAAATATGTAAAGGTTATCATGGTTAATAGTATTAAAGCATGAGACTGTTGCAAAAATATTGCTCATAAGCTTACTTAAAAATATTATATAAATTTATTCGTGTAAATAAGTAGATAATCATATATCATTCATTTTGTAAAGTTCTATTGTATTCTCTTAAAAGGTAACACAAATAAGAATTGAAACTTTTTATTCAATAAAAATATAAAACTAAAAGTATATAGATTTAACGAGGCAAGATTAAAATTTAACATATTGGAGGGTGTTATAAATTACTATTTTAAAGCATATTTATGCCTTAATAAATTATAATTTATAAGATTTACTATTTTATGTATTTTAATACCTTACAAATATATGAATTTACAATTAAAAAATTTATTAAATGCAACAATGAAAAAAATTATAAAACCCTTATAATTTCTAGGAAAAAATTCCATATATTTCTATATTATTTTATCTACATTAGCTTTAAAGTAACATGCATTCTGCCAATCTTTAACAGCTTTAAGTAAAATAATTAGCAATTTTGGAACAGGATATGATCGCTCTTTTATACCAATGATAAATTCAACTACACCGCTAGGTATAATATATAAGTATTCTAATCTATTATAAAAATTAATACAAAGCATTTTTTAATAAAATAATAAGTTAAAAAATTTGATAATTTAACAGCAAATACTTTTTCAGATAATAAACTACTAATTTAATTACATATAAAAGTTTATCAAAAAAAATACTATCAAATTTAGCTATTTTCATAATTATTTTGTTTAGATGTTTAATGCTCTATAAATCTGCTGGGTGTGTCTGAATTTTCATTTCCTGACAGGAAATTAAAAACCACATTTGAAATTACTAGCTAATGGCAGGATTCATAGCTTAGATTTGATAAAAATTTGACATTAATTCAGAAACTTAATAATAGTGGCCAGTAAAACTTAATTCTGAATAGTGAGTAAATTCAAAGTAGCATCTGGAAATTTGAATTGGAATCATTAAAATATTTTGGCTATGGGGAAGCATCCTCCCCCCCTAATGTATACTTTTTATTTTGTAGTCTGATAGAGTTTTTAACGCTGAGTAATAGTAGCTGATGAACATGGTCTACGTGAGCAATAGTTTTTGAGCTATGACCTCTTATAAGTCAAAAAATTGTATATAAAATCATAATAAAATTAACAAAAATTTTCAATTTTTCTTCAAATTTTTAATTTTTATAAATTATCGATTTAAGTGGAAATTTAACAAAATATGAAAATCTTATTTAATTAACAAAAATAAAAAATAAAAATTATTCTCTTTTATAAAAAAATGCAAAAACAATTAGTTTTAATTTATTGTTAATAATTAAATAAGATTTTCATATTTTGTTAAATTTCCACTTAAATCGATAATTTATAAAAATTAAAAATTTGAAGAAAAATTGAAAATTTTTGTTAATTTTATTATGATTTTATATATCATTTTTTGACTTATAAGATGTCATAGCTCAAAAACTATTGCTCGCGTAGACCATGTTCATCAGCTACTATTACTCAGCGTTAAAAACTCTATCAGACTACAAAATAAAAAGTATACATTAGGGGGGGGAGGATGCTTCCCCATAGCCAATATTTTATATTATATGTTCTTAGGAAATATTAAGATAATTTCATGTGAAATTTTATGAATTGAATTATATTTTAAATAATCACTATAACAAGTAGGATAAGAAAATACAATTCATTTGGATGGATTATTATATCCTATTGGTTTGTAAGTACCAAATTTTAAAAAATCAAAAATTCATAAGAAATTGCAATTAATTTTTCACTTTAGAATTACCAAAAAGTAAATCATTGAAGCAGAATACTTTTGCGATTACTCATTAAATGAAGTCGAAGAGGAAAAATAATGCGAGATTTAATTTTATTCATCTATTTAAGATAGTAAATACATAAAATTATCTAGGTAAGTGCCTTGAAATTATTTATTGATGTTTAGATTGTAGAACAGCCATAAGTCTGAAGAACGACTTTCAAGCTATTTAAATTTTAAGGTAACTTTACAGTGGTTATCTTTAATTTCATTTTATAGAATCAAGCTTACAGAATGTCAATTAATAATTTATTTGGCTTACCCCATAAATAAAACCCACTCAATGTTATCTCTCACATTGAAAATAACACAATAATCAAAAATACTATCCTACCAAATACTCGTTCCCTTTATTCTGGAACCAAAAAAATGGGAAGGGGTATTGGTTAATTGATATACTAATATTCTACATGTTCTGCTATACTTCAGGTACCACTGGTGATCCTAAGGGAGCTAAGATGTCTCATTCAGGTTTCGTCGCCGTAACACTTGTATGTACATGCCGGTATCAACTTCGATGAAAATGACTGCTCAATTTAGTAAGTTATATCTATAAATCTTATGTTATCATAATAAATTTAAAATTTCTTACTTACCTCTCGCTCACATCTTCGAGCAGTGCAATCTCACTTTCAGTATTTCATCTGGCTATGCTCATGGTTTCTATTCTGGTGATCTTAATTACGATATTTAAAACCATCATTTAATATATTTGTATCCATTAAAGCTTCTTGAAGATATTGCTCTATTGAAACCAACTTTCTTCGTGACAGTTCCCCGTATCTTGAATTGTGTGTACGGTAAGATTATGGATAGCGTTAATGCCAAGGGAGGAGTTGCCAAATGGCTCTTCAACAAGGCAGTTACCGATAAGACCTACTAAACTTTAAAAACAAATTATATCTAAAAAATTGAGGAATCAGTCAAAATAGTCAAAAAATCGTGAATATACAAATCCTTAAATATAAAGGAATTTATAATATATATACTTAAAACATTTTTTAAAAATATTTATTAGAAATCTAAAGTATAAACAATAAAATTATTTATCATTGTGAATTTAATTATTAAAGCTTATTTATTTTTACTAATGCACCCTGTTTTTTATATTAAAATTTTTTATTTATATTTTCAAATAAGTTTATTTATTTTGAATTATAGAAATGAAATTTGTTTTTAACCTATATTAAGTTTAATTTATTCATAAGTAAAAACATAAATAATTATCAAATAATTTACTATAAAAGTAACAAATCTTTAAAATTAAAAATCTTAAATGTATAAAATTAATTATTTCATTAATTTCTAAAACAGTGAATAAACTTCATTTCCTGTTAGTAATAAAGTAATTTGATATATAAAAATAAATTTAAAATAAAACAATTAAAATAAAAATTTTTAATTTTTAATATATTAAAAATGGGCTCAAGTAGTAAAATTATAATATTTATCACTTGAGCCCATTTTAAATATAATAATATATATATCAAACAAATTTATTAAAAATAATTATAATAATGTTTTGAAAGTGATTTATTTATATTATTTTTGTATTTTAAGAATTATTAAATTTACTGTTTTTTTCTATTTTGACTGAATATATTTACTAAAGTTTACATGAACCAAGGTCAAGGATTCTCTCACAAATTCTACGATAAGTCTGTCTTCCAAAAGGTCAAGGATATCTTCGGTGGTAACCTCAAGTACATGGTCACAGCATCAGCTCCAATCAGTTACAAATTTAATTATGAAATTTGTCTAAATATTTCTTAAACTGGATAAATTTCATTTTTAATATGCATTAAGTGGAGAAGTCCTGACATTCTTCAATATTGCACTCGGAATGCAAAATATTATGAATAGTGATATATCTGGGATAAATTAAGTTTAATATGAAGAATATGTTAAATGTTATTAATATAATAAAAAATTTATAATGAAATTTTTTTGAGAAATTAATTTATAGTCAAGTAAGAGCAACTAACCTTATAAAAAATGTAAAGTACAAAATAACAAAGCCACCTTAGATGGTTTTTAAATCTTATATATATGAATAATTTTTCAATCAACTTCATGCAAAGAATTAATTATTTTTAAAATTTCCTTTTTCCCAAATCATAATTTTGTACTGCTAATAATGAATAAAAATATATGTTTTTGTTTCAACAATATTTAAAATTATCCACATCTATGAAGTTTATGGACAAACTGAGAGCAATGAATTTAAATTAAAAATATCATGCTCCTTTATCAATAATGCTTAAAAAATATAAATATTTCTTTTATTTAGTAAATGGACCAATTACCGCAACTCTTCCCATGGATCCAACAGCTGGTCATGTCGGTGGTCTGATCACTACTAACCTTGTTAGACTTAGAGACGTTGCAGAGATTAATATATCCAATATAATTAAGGAATAGAAAAACAGGAATTTATAGTTCAGCTATCTTATTAGTATAATTTCTAATTTATATAAAAAGATGGGATATTTGGGAACTGATAACCCACCCAGAGATGAAATCTAATTCAAAGGAAGCAATTAATTCAAGGGATACTTCAAAAACCCAGAGAAGACCGCTGAGGCAATCACAGAAGACTGTTAGGCCTCTACTGGAGATGTCGCCATTGTATACGACAATTAACATTATTTTTATTGAATTTAGTTTTAAATACGCTGAGTATTATAAAGTAGGGCTCAAAAGTATAAATTCAATATTCATCTATTAATTTTTACAATTTTTTTCAGCTCATAAAATTAATAATTAATTAAAAATGATAATAATATTTGATAATATGGATTAATCATTTTTATATAAAAATTATTTCTGAAACTCAATATTTTTTATAAATTTAATAAATGGTTCAATCAAGATCGTAGATAGAGCAAAGAACATCTTCAAGTTGTGCCAAGGTGAGTAAATCGCCCCAGAAAAGCTTGAGAACGTGTATATCTAAAGCCCACTCGTTGGTCAAATCTTCGTTTACGGAGACTCACTCCAAGCCTACCTCCTGGCTGTCGTTGTTTCCGACCCAGAAAACCTCAAGAAATGGATGCAGGAGAACAGTAAGTTAGCTCAATAATGATTTATTCTTTACTTTAGATGTGACTGACAACGCCTTCGACAACGCAGATTTGAAGAAAGCAATTATTGCCTAATTGGACCAGTTAGCTAAGGAATACAAATTCACCAGTCTCGAAAAGATCAAGAAGATTCACTTGCACTCAGCACCCTTCACTGTTGACAATGACCTCATTACTCCAACCTTCAAGATTAAGAGAAACGTCTCCAAGAAAAAATGTTATTATCATTTATGATCTGTTTTAGTATTTGAGTTCCTTGAAAATATTCCTCCAAAAATTTGTTAGAAAAATGGAGCACTTAATCATTTATTTATCTCTCAAAATTTTGATTATAAACAGAGTATTCTAGGAACAACTAGACAAACTTTACGCAGAGCCATTATGAGCAGAGATGTTCAAAGACATTGAACTTATTATTTAAGTAAAATGATAGAATATTTGGAATTATTCAACAACATCAAATTAGTTTATTTTAATTGAAACTTTCTTAAATTTATTGATATTACTTATATTGTGGAAAATAATTCAATATTTTATCTGCATAATGATTGACTGAATAGAAAGAATGATTTAATTGAATAATTATTAAAATAATTATATAGAACTTGAGTGAATGATATATACTACCGATTGACAAATACAATTATTTATCTTGCTATTTATTGATTATTTTTCATAATAAGACTGTCTGTTCAGAATAAGCCAGCTGGGCCGCCGTAACAACCGTATCCGCCACCAAGGCCTGGAGGAGCACCACCCATGGGAGGACCGCCCATACCGCCCATGTCTCCCATTTTTAATATTATTTTTATTTAAAATACCAAGGTTTTAAAGGTTTTAGTTTAAAGAAAAACATTTAAATTGAATTTCCCATTCTCATCATCATGGGATCGAAGCCACCACTTAGAGAGAGGAGCTTAATTTGCTTGGTTTGCATGTGCATGGCAACTTCTGGATCTTCGTAAATATTATGAGTGAAAGAGCAGCTTTGAATTGATCTTCGGTGAAACCGTGATTCTTGAAAACCCAATCGTGAGCGATAGCGCTGATCAAGACTGGCATCATCATTGGGTCTTATCTCATTTGAGAAATATATTCCTTCTTGAACAAATCGAAAGCGAAGTTGTTTGAATCCTTGACAAGTTTAACTGTCTTTTAATAGTTCAATTTTTCTGGGACTTTGCTTGATGGTTGCTCCATGCTGATTCCCATATTGAACAACTCCATTGAGACGTATGGATCCATCATTAATTCTTGCTGACTTCTCTTGAACATCTCTGGGATGATGCATAATTTATAAAACATCTCAGATGATGATCTCCCATATGCTTGCTCTTCCTCTTGAACAGTTTGCTTAAGTGCTTCAAGATATTTCTTTGGGTCTTTTCCGAACTCAGTAGTTCTTCGCTCTTGAGCCTTTTGCTTAACTTCTCTTGACTTAATCTTAGCGTAATCACTAGTATACTTGAATATCTATCAGATCTTAGAAAGTCTTGTTTGCGGTCTTTTGAACTGGAACAGTCTTCTCAACAGCAAGCTTCAAGAATTCTTCCTCAGTAATATTCTCAATATCGATGTTTTCAACTGCGGATGAGGCCTTGCTTACGACGACTTCTTTCTCTTCAACCTTCTTATCGTGAATTGTGATTCCCTCTCTCATCTTTGCTAAATCGATTTCAATTGACTTGCCACTGCCATGAACATTCAAGGTAATCTTGTTTTGGTCTTCGCTGCTCTCTACATTGATGTTTAAAGCTTAGAGAACTTGTAATTTAGTCTCAAGAGTCTTAGTTGCGAATTAGTATTCAACAATATCTACATCAGCATCTCCTCTTGCAACTTTATCCTTCATTAAATTTAGGTACAAAAGCAACAATATATCTGTATATCGAATCATTCTTTTCATTTTTAATGCATTTATCCTATATTAATAATGCCATTTCTTATTCATTAATCTCATGATTGATTAGGTCTTTAATATTTCTTCAATAAACGACATGTCTCTGAGTTGCTTCAAGTCCTGGTCATGCTCGATGGCATAGCGGAAGAGAATTGGTGCTGCTTTCTTGAAATTGTGCCAAAAAGCGGAGTCTTCGCATTCTTGCAATAAGTTGCTCAGCACTTTCATGTCTGGCACGGCAGTGTATTGGGGGATGTTTGCGTTGTTCATCAATTTGTCCAATTCTTCGACATTCTTGTTCAATCTGACGGTGAGCTTCTCGTTCAAATCCTTTAGAGTTTGTTGGGTTGCAGCCTTCTTTAACATTTTGTTGATTTTAGAGTAAATGGAAATAAAACTTTTGTTTTAGTCTTGCGACCATAGTAAACAAAAAATTACTATAATAACACTAATAGTAAAATCGAATAGAGTTTCAGTAGTTTATTTATTATTAATAATGACAAAATTATTGAATGACTCTAAATATATTATCAAATATTAAAGATTCACTATCAAAATTAGAGAAAATTTTAATCCTTAAAGAAATATTATAATCTATATAGATAATCATTTATAAAAATAAAAATCAATGCTCGATATACATTTTATTAAATTTTAAAAAATGAGTAATTTTTTCTAATAAAGCCAATCAATTTTTTTATAAGTTCATATTCAGGCTGTTAATATTTAACTCCCATCTAGTTATTTATTTCAAAATAATATCTAATTTTATTTTTGTTTTGATTAAAATTAATATTAATATTACTTCATTTCAAAGGATATAAATGAGCATTCATGACTCAGTCTCTCCATCAGTAGGTGGTTTCTTATCTCCATCCATATTAGGCCATGTTGCGTATTTGTTAACAAGGCAAGTACCAAATGGAACCTTCTTAGATCCAGTCCCATCCATGCAAAGTCTGAAGAAGCCCTCTTCACCCCAGTTAGGTCCCATGAATTCCTAATGATCCAATACTCCTTGCAGACACCTCTTACTCTATCTCCTTCCTTAACCTTTCCATAACTCACTAATTGAAATATTAGCTTATACATGATTAAAATCACTTCTTCTACTTGAATAATCATAGCCGTAGGTATTTCTAAGGGAAATATTGTATGAATACATTCGAAATTGGGAAATTAATTTTAATTAAATAAATAGTATTACGAAATCTTGGCAGTTAAGTTGGTCAAATTGGACGATCTTGGACTCATTCGATAGAGAATTCAAAATTAGCTGGACTTTACTGCTGGCGGTGCTATTTAATCTCATCCTTGGAGCGAGTTAGCTCGACTTTAGTTAAACACTTCTAAATAAATTAAAATTTACTTCCAATTAAAGTCGAGCTAACTCGCTTCAATGATGAGATTAAATAGCACCGCCATCATTAAAGTCCAGCTAATTTTGAATTCTCTATCGAATGAGTCCGAGATCGTCTAATTTGACCAACTTTAACTGTCAAGATTTCGTATTACTATTTATTTAATTAAAATTTATTTCCCAATTTCGAATGTATTCGTACAATATCATTATTTTTGTCTTAGGCGAAGGCATCATACATCCAGCCACCTCCACAAGCAAAGTTTACTTATTAAAAAACATAATCTCTTGTAATTTTATTTATTGAAGTTTACCTTCATTCTAATGTAAAATATAGTTATTTAAAATACTTCATCACATTCAACTAACTGGTGAACTGAGAACTCTTGTAAAGTAGGTGAGTTTCCAGACATAAAAGATAGAGACTCTAGGGATGAGAAAAGGCCCAGCAAGATCCACACATTCTTTGATCCTGTGGTCTTGTTACTTTGCCTTCCTTGTACCAGTTAACATATATCAAAACGGTGAAATCTCAAAAAAATTTACAAAACTTAACTTATTATAAATCTCAGAAAGATTACACGAATATTTTATAGTAAATATCAATCTTAAACTATTGCTAAAATAGATAAAAATAGGAAATTGTAGAAATTACTCAAAAATAATTTTAAATATATTAATTTTAACCATAAGCTCATTTTAAAGAATGATCTCGAAAATTTTCATCTGATTTACTAGTTTACTAACCAGTAGTAAATTTTACTGTCAAACACATAAAATTATTGGCAATCATAGGCATCTTTGATCAAATTTATCGAATAAGAGTGGAGATTCAAGATTTTGTCAAGAACTCGTTGCTTGATGAGTGTTTAGTCGAATTTAGGACCCGATCGTATTCTTTATGTTTTAAAACCCCCAGCTCACAAACTTTCAAGTCCTGCTCGACTGTTAGAGCACCAAATTCAGCAGCTTTAGTGGTGGGGGAGT
>ARYC01005128.1:0-32147 GCA_000711775.1 Oxytricha trifallax | reverse complement strand
CAAATATTTAGCCTCCAGAGTCAATGAACATAGATGCTGGAGCTGGCAGCAAGAGAAGAAACTTAGGAGGAAGGAAGCAAGAAGTAGAAGAGAAGAAAGAGAAGCCAGCTCCCGCTAAAGAATTTTAAATGTGACTTATATATTCATAAACTTAACTACAAAACTTATTTATAAACATTCACTCTCCCTTCTTTAGCACACTTTTAAGCCAATTAATTATCTACTCTCTTAGCTGAACTTTTTATAAAATCGACTGTATCAACAGGTAGGTCATGCATCAGGTGGTATAGTATAGCAGCAGTTTCTTATAATGACCTTTTAGTATACCCCAGTAGAATTCAATTCCATTAAACTATGGACTGTAAGGTACGTTGAACACTGGCGTTATTCTAAGTTGTTCATAACTCTTCCTTGTATCTTTTGTCTTATGAACTTAAAGATTATCAACAAACAGTATAATCTCTTATTCAGGGTACTTCTCTCTCAGCTGCTCTAAGAACTTAATATACTGCTCTGTCTTAATAGAGCGAGGATGAATAACATTAGTTTCTAAACCAGCATCCTCTCTAATATCTCCA
The DNA here is from genome assembly GCA_000711775.1 of Oxytricha trifallax. Taxonomy (NCBI): domain Eukaryota; phylum Ciliophora; class Spirotrichea; order Sporadotrichida; family Oxytrichidae; genus Oxytricha; species Oxytricha trifallax. Next base: position 31,569 of record ARYC01005128.1, on the reverse strand, counting down.
AGAATTGCCATTGTTTATACCTTGACTTTCTAGTCATATACTTCTATATTACTATGCCTCTTATACCAAGACTTCTAGATGAAAGTGTTGAAGGTAAAAACAGCCTCGTCAGCATGAATATACTTAATATTATTTTATTAGGCTCTCTGCATTTAATTATAAATATAATTTAAGTTGTTGTTGTAAAATGGCAGAGTGAAATCAATTACTCTCTTGATACGATTTACACCTTTGTAAGAGATACCGTTTCGTTTATAAATGTTTGCAACAGATTATGCAGAGATCTTCTACTCAGGGAACTGGCGGTGAAACATTATAGCTCGTTAGTCGAGAGAGAAGTGAGCCCAATACTTCAAAGTTTTTTCATTAATAAGATTGTCAATATGCTTCTAAAACTTTGACTTCCTCTTTGGCTAAGAATTCAGCTATTGTTGCTTTAATTACACAGTTTTCAAGCAGTGAGAGCGAACAGTTGATGGACTACGCTTTAAGAGCATTGCAATAGACTTATAGTTCAGTACTGGTTTGACTTATTCACTATACATATCACATCCATAACGCAGTTTAAACACTAAATCTATATACTCTTCATCATAAATAGACTCCAAAAGCTTGCTATTTTTGTCTCGCATTTAATTAATAACCCCAACCCTTAACAAATTCCCTACAAATCAAAGCACTTATAAACCTCATTAAGGGGTTTTGGGGTTTTGATTAGCAATTCTAGCGCCATTACTGCTTGGATGCTTTTAAATAATAATAATAATAGGTATTAATATATTACATATCACTTTTAATATCCCTTGACCATAAAAATAACTAAGTTCAAGTAGTCAAATGGGTCAAATTAGTCAAATGTTTTTAATTATATAATTATTATATTTAGAATAAATATTAATTAATTTATTTGAACTAAATACGTATTAAATCCTAGGTCAAGTAGGTCAAATGTTCAAGTACATGTATTTTCCTCTATAATTAGAAAAAAACCAAAGTCAAGTCAAGTCAAGTCAAAAGACAGATGTGAAAAAGTTATGCTAAAATTCAATAGACATTAACGGTCTGACATCAGGAACATAACGGTAAGTGCTTAGGACCAAATTTTATCTCTAAGCTACTGTAATTAGTGTCAGTTATAAATATTATAATTTAGATTTTTGATTAATTTATCTTATTTTCTCATTTCAAATCTATTTTAGTAATATTATAGTATTTCAAGGTAGATGTTATCATTATTATAATACAATTTATCAGCAAACTAAAATGAGCGTTAACATTCTGAGAAGAGCGGCATTTCTTGGGTAAAGTAAATAAAAATTATCATTCCAGTAACCAAGAAAAGTAGAGACCTGAGACGCTTGTACTCAGTGGGAGCCTACTTATGACAACTTTGACCAGTCTAGCTTTGAGATTTAAATATAATTTAAGTAGGAGGTTATCAAAGAAGCTGTGCAAATTGAGGAGGAGGTTAAGCAACCCGCCATAGAGCATTAATAAATATCAGCCAAAGTTGACTATTAATGCAAAGAATGCAATAAAGTTTTCCCTTACAAGTCAACTTCTAAAAGACAATTGAGAGACATACACAACGATATGCCTAGATTATATCTTAAGCATTAAAAGAAAAATGGGAAGTATGTCTGAGTTCTGTGTGAAGCCATATTCTCATACTAGAGACCTCAAAGTTCACTTAAAGTAAAAGCATAATCAAAGTTTTGTCTTTATTCATGAACCTACAGGGAATAGATTCCTCAAAAAAGAAGATCAAGAAACCCAGTGGAGTATCTTAGAGTTGAATTGTAAAAGTAAGTCAAAATGAAGAAAGCAGTCAAGAACTTTCCAGTCTCTGAGATCAATAAAATCATGGTTAAAATAGAGGCAATGAAGATTCCAATAATAAAAATTATTGACTTAGATTCTTGCCGAGAAAGCTACCTCACTCTTGAAGATAAAATAGAGAAGAGAGTCATTACTGACGACTAATATTCTTACAAGATAAACTTCATAACATTGATTGTAAGTCAGAGTTGATAAATGACAAGGTGTAAAAACTTGAATATTTATTTATGGGGAAAATTTCACCATGTAGTGGTGAAAAAATCCCCTCGTTTTTTTTATCTTAACTAAACTTGATGAATTAAGTTTCCTTTACTGTTTCTTATTTTGTCACAAACACAAATGTTCAAGCTCTGAATATTCAGAAATATTAAATAACTACAAAGAATCATCCAATTCTACAATAATAATAAACACAAATCTCAATAAACTATAATGGAAAACAGCAAATAGTATAAGAAGTTGTTTCAGTAACTTGAAGTGTTAGCAACTAATGGTCCAAAATCATCAGAAAGTTTCAACTGCAATTACTGCAATAAAATATTCAAAAACTTTAAGTCTAGAGCAAATCACTGGAGTAAACCAAACTTATGCAAAAAACTACATAGAATTCAAAGAGCTGAAGAACTCCTGTAAAAACTAGAGTGCATAGGATGTTAGCACATTTCAAGTTAGTCAGATCACTGCCAAAGACATATGGCTCAATGTAAATATGTTGATTAAACTTTAATTCCTGGGAAGTAGTATTTAAGCGAACAAAAAATACTTGAGACTTGCAGCTACTTTTAAATGAAGATTTTAAAGTATGACAACGACCCAAAATTAAATGAACTATAAATCCCAAAACATATATTCGAAGTAAAAGGAGGTCATATTTGCAAAGCATGGGAGGACAAATTTAAGTTGAGAATGACTTAAGGATAACCAATAAAATTACGAGTTGATGTAAGAAATGATGACTTTTGGTTTAATTTACACAAGATAATGCTAAGATTAACTGGCTCACTTTTTTCAGTTGTTGTTGAAGATAATCCATGGAAGGGCCAGAAATCATAGCCTTACTAATATTTACCAAACCATAGATTGAGATAGATACCCCTTTCAATGATGCAGCAGGAAGGAGTCATCTTTTATTGGACACTTTGTAATACTTAAATAGAAGGAGCTAATCACCTAAGAAATAATGGCTATGTTATAATAAAGACTCTGGTTTGGGTTAAGCTCACATCAAAAGGAAACCTCATTAACAGCAAAAAAATTGAATACTCAAAAGAGTATTGTCTCATTGGTGTCAAAGGTAGGGTTGATAATGAAAAAATTAATTAAATTCCTGAAATAATTCGGGTTGAGAGACTTGCACATTCCTAAAAGCCACAAGACTTTTGGGATATCATAGACAATCTTTTCCCGGGATAGTATAGACTAGAAATATTTACAAGGTCAGATTCTAATAAGGCATTTACTGTGCATGTAGGCAATGAAGTTGATAAAGATAAGGAAATGATGATAAAAAATTTATATTGATAATTAATTTAATTAAAAAACTTTAACATTAAAAAATAAAACTTATAATATTTTTAATAAATTATAATGAGAATTAATGAAATGTTTATCACTTAATAGAGTTTAAGTTCTATATCAATTTTAAGTATTTTAATCTTTTAATTTATAAACTATATTACTCTTATGTTTATTCATATTTAAATTTGAAATTATTTCTTCGATTGAAGGTAGCTTGTGTATTTCCTACACTAGGTTTCAAATTTTTTATTGCAATATTGCCTATTTGGCATATTTGAGGCAACTAAAATAGCAATTTTTTATCCAAGAAAAGTCTCTGCTTTGGATATTATTTTATAATGCCTTCATAAAATCTTCCTTATTTTAAGATTAGGTAATAGGTTTTTAATCTTTCTTAATGACTGCAAAAATTTTCTCAATCGGGGCCATTGTAAATTGATAGGGGCCCAAATATAAAACAGATATTTAGTAGAGTCTTAGCTTTTGCATTGTCACAACACTTTTATGATATGTTGCATTGTCGAGTAGAAATACAGTATTCATCCTCCATTAATCAGAGTTTTAGTCTAAGTAGTCAATGACTTGGAGTATGAAATAAAGGAAAGTTGTTGAATTGTTTTTTCCAATACTCAAAGTATACAAAATCCTGCCATCACTAAACCCAGCTGCAATCAAGTTAACTCCATAATATCTGATTAGCTAATCATTGTAATTTCTAGTACCCTTCTTACTCCATGCTTTCCTCAAATAGCTTTGACTTTACATGCTACTCTCATCAATGTTTATTATTAGCTAGTTTTAGTTTAAATAATTTATATATTGTCTAGCTGCAATTTGTCTCTATTTCAAACATTCTATACTGTTTGATCTTTTATCAATATGATAAACCTTCTTGTATGTAAATCCAATATTTTTCTTTGCTATCGTTCTAATTCTTTATAGCGGTACTTAAAGGTTTAATTTTACTAACAAATAATTTTTGATTTATTTTGCTGAAATTATTTATTGAGAATTTTAAGACATGCAACGAACAGCATTCTCTATTAGTTTTATTTAGTATTTTTTTTAATGTTCAAAATTTTTTCATTTTAATATGGTTTTGTCTTTACTACTTCCAATAGCTGAGTTAACATTGGAGATATTAATCTTAAATCTCTTCATTAATTGTTTTTTTGAGCACCCATGTTTATGATATAAATTTCTGATAAGCTTTTAAAGACAGGAAGCACATTGATTAGCATTGCTTTGTGTAATGGAATGTTAACAACTCTAAAAATAAAAAAAGGGGGTTAATAATAACATATTAACTTCCTTACAATATTTTCAACCACTTTATATTTGATGTCTCAATCAAACTTAATAAGTGGACTTTATTTTGAAACTATTTCTAATTAGTTAGAGTTTTTTTATTTGCCGATAACCAATCTATTTGAGGCAAGTTTATCAACTATTGATAAGGATGTATTAATTTACTCATCACTTAAGGCACTTAGTTATTTATTTCCCCCCTCAACAGTACCCAATAGTCTTTTAGGATCGATTATTTAAGTATTATATAATTTGTTTTCGATTTTTTTAAATACTTTTGATTCTAAATTTTGTATGTAAGAGTTTGTTAGAGAAATCAACTTATAATCATTAAATTGAAGGTCACCAGGTACCATCAAGCATGATGTTTTGCAGTAGACTATTTCATCTAATGAACCATCATTATTTGCAATATTTTATTATGAAAGTTCATCGTCCTCATCTGATGATGATCCCTCCCAGCGTCCTTAATGCAAAAATTATCTGATGTCAGATTATTTAAAATTTTATAGATTCCCCCCCTCCATAGTTTATTTTGATTTCTATTAAGTTTATTTTAAAGTTATTACTATATAGAATAATAATTTTATGGTTATAGTAATTGCAGTTTTAAATAAAATTAAAACTATAACAAAGTCTAACGAATAATTAAATTTCACAATTATTCTTTTTATATTTATTAATATTAAAAGTATCGATATTCAATAAGAGAGCATGAATAACAATTTACAAGGGGTTCATGTGAGTGAAGTTAGATCGAAAATAGGATCAAAAAAAGAACTCTTCGATTTCCTAACTTAAGAGTGTGGGGCGTACCTTCCCAAACTCAATTGTTCAAATATATGCTTTTTCCGAAGCATTCTTACAGGATAGAAAGAGGTACTATACTTTGTTTGACTTTGTTATAGTTTTTGAAAAGAAGTGATGTGATACTTTCAGCAATTCCTCAGATTGAGGGACTTACTGCAGACAATTTTCTATAGTATGCTGAGGACAAACCTTCAATTTTGAAGTACTTACCCGATTAAATGGACTGGCTTCATTTAGATAAGAAATGGATTACTGATATTCTACTCACTTTAGACACAGAAGGAATAAATCAGATGATTTAAAGTGCTAAGGAATAAAGAAGAGCTAGGCTCGATAACTCGCAGAATAACATTGTACACATGAAGCCCTAGTTCTTAGATGCCCTCAACAATTCTATAAGTTACAGCGGTAAGTAAAATTAAAATCATAACACCCCTTTAGTTAATAAGGGAAGGTCAGCATTCTTGTTGAAACAAAGCACAAAAAGAAAATCCAGGCAACTTGATTAGGAAGAATAAAAGTCTGGTCAACATACTGGCTCTAAGTCAAAACATAAATTTATGGAACAAAACTAACGAGTGAGAGATGAAATGAATGATTTACGGGGCTAAATTGAGGAACTTGTTAACTATAAGTAATTAGTAATGCAACTTCACGATGGAGGAGTCATTGATTAAGAAGGCAACCTTTTGAATTAATAGCCTATTCAATAAAATAATAATTTTATGATTTGAACTTTAATTCTTCTAAGTTGAAATTAATTGTTTATCTATTTTAAGTTTATTAATTTAATAGCTAAAATTACTAATTTTATTAAAAAACTTTTAATTAACTTTTCGATGGAGACTCTTTTAAATAAAATCGAGTTTGTAAATCATTTTAATTAAAATTTTGACTTAAGGGGAATATTTCACCATGTAGTGGTGAAAAAATCCCCCTGAAGGGTTTTATGAGAAAAACAAGTTTAAAATTTGAAATAAAAAATCAGAGTTTAATTGTTCTATATTGCCTGGTAAAAATCAGGAAAGTCAAAAAATCCTAGTGATTTTATTACTTTCTTGGTCTTTTTATAGCAACTAAATAGTAAATATGTGTGTTATTAAATTGGGAGAATAATAAAGTATCACTAAACTAACCAAGCAATAAAGTTGGCTAGATTTCAATAGAATTTAAAGATATAATATGAATATTAGTTAATTTAATTTGCTGTATTTTAGTTTTTGTCAAATAATGAAAATTGTTAGAGTTTTTAATAGTTTGTTATAGTTTGTTAGAATTTTGTAAATTCTTGACTATATTAAAAAACTAACAAAATAAATTTTATTCTTAAAATAGCAGTCTTAAATTAGTAATTATAATAGTTTCTTTAAAATAGGTTGCTAAAAATAGTGAATATTGCGTAAAGTTTTGCATGAGCAAGAGCTAAATAAAGCAGCATCAATGACTATTTAAGCGGGTTTTAAATTGAAGTAATTAAATTCAAGGAATGGGTAAGACTTCTAAAGCTAAGTAGAAATAAAAATCTCAATCTCCTCTGTCTGAGGCTTAATGTGATGAAATCTCTGGGTACACTGCTGACTTCTTCAATGAAGAGCAACTCCAAGAACTTAAGCATTAAGAGTCCAAGCAGAAGATACTGGACTATTTGAAGAAGCAAGGCATGCTTGGAAAATAAACCTACAAGGATGTTAAAATATAACTAAAAAAGAAGTTTGGGCTAAATACAATTAATATGCTTAAAAACTGGCTTGTTTCTACACTCAACTCAAGAAAGTCAGATAGCAAATCCTCTACTCCAGCAAATAAAAAGAAGACAAATTGCACCAAAAAAATTACAAAGCAATCCGTACTCAAGGGGTGTTAGGATAAAGATGATACTTCAAGGATAAGTTAAAGTCCTCCAACCCCGTCAAAGAATGAAAACTTATGCAATACTATTGGAATGGACATGCAGTCTCTATAATCTGACTTAAAAAACACAGAGTCAGAATTATCACATATACCGAGTGATACAACATTTCCAGAACTTAATCAGATTGAAGAGTTTATAGAAAAAAATTTGGAGAGCTTACATCGAAAGCTCGGGAAGAAATAAATAAACGTTTGTTATAATAGGTGCCAGATGCACTTCAAAATACACAATTCTTAAAATTAACAGATCAAATTAAAGAAGCTATAAGTAAAGTGACCAAGTTGGAATCCTAGTACAATGTAGTTAGCTCCGAGTAAATTTTAAGGTAGATTGCAGAAGGGCGAGAGGAGATTCAGCATACTTTCCAGGTACTGGTTGATGATATTAAAAAGGTAGCCCCAACTTTGGGTGTCGCGACTCAAGAATCGTTGGCGAGGAACGTTAAAAGGATCAATGACCAGATCGTGGGAATCAATAAAATTATTTAGGATTCAGCTTCAGGGTAAAAAATAACGGAAGAATAGTTATAAGCTATCACTAATTAAAGTAATGAATAAATTGATTGACTTTAAAGTATAGTAAGGGATGTTGAAAAGAAACTAAGATGTGTTGTTGACACTTTTAATGAAACCATAGAGGAATGTAAAGAGAATATTACAAAAAACATGAATATAATTCATGAGAATATTAGAACAGTAAGTATTAGAGTCACAAATATGGAAAGAGATTCGCTTAAGTAAAAACATGAATAATTTAATTTATAATAATAGCAACAATCACTTCCAAAAATAATACCGTAAATATAAAAGCAGCACGGTAATAGCTCAAATATTTAAAATCCTAACATTAGCATTTAAGACACAATAGTAAAATATAACTAGCATGAATCTAAAATAAAATTTATTAAAATTGGGAATAATAAGTATATACATGATTCAGAAATTAGGCAACTCATTCCAGTTGAAGACCTGGTTGATGGTTGAGACTTCATGATAAGTTGGAAAAATTGAATTTTATTATATTTGCATACTTTATAACTCGTATAACTTTAATGATGAGATGTTGATGGGGTTTTGGGGTTTATATCCTTTCAATTACTTCCTTGCTGATGACAAGTTCCAAATGGAATTTGCTTATGAGTATCATGCTCTTTAAAAGGCAAAAGTTAAATGAGTGCAGGCATATCATCTAGCTTGATGCTATTTTACTTGGTAAAGATCATGTCGCCTTCAGGCTTCCTTTACTAGAAATGACTTATAGAGAATTCTTATCTGACAATAGATGTCAGAGATAAGTTAGCTACATAGTATAGCAGATAGTTGAGGGGATTGAAGAGCTTCACAAGCTAGGTTATGTTCATAGAGACTTAAAGCCAGAGAACATCATGATGAACTTTCAGCCTCTTAGAGTTTATATTATTGACTTCAACAGAGCTCAAAGAGTGCAAGCCTCTGCATAAGGAAATGTATACGGCACTCCTGGATATTTCCCAGAGAGAGAGGATTGGAGAGATGGAGACACTTAATGGGATATCTGGGCTCTAGCAGTAATAATAATAATAGAGAGCGACATGCCAAGAAACGATTACTTTAGCTGCAGGGGTGAGAGAGATTCTAAGCAGATAATCAAACAATATCTCGTTAAAAATAAAATAAATGGAGGACTCAGAGAACATGCATACTCAACTATTATCTAGCCAAGCTAAAAGAATTAACAAACAATAGAAACAATCAAACATCAACTAAGAAAGATAAAATTCAGAGAACTGCCACATAACTATAAGCTTATGTTTGCGTGAGATATTTTAAAAACTCGCTTGTTATACTAATATTTAAACATAAAACCCCAACATAAACCCTATTAAAACCCTAATAAAGTATGCCTTAATAGTCTACTATAATCAATCAAACACTCAATCAAAATACTGAAAGGGTTTTGGGGTTTTGAATATGCCCATGGTGACCATGACCGTGACAACGAAGTACATGTGACCATCACTTGAAAATGAATGATTTCAGTGTTAATTCGTCGAATGATGTAAAAATAGAGCAGTGACCACGACCACCCTTCAAATTACCAGATACTTGGTCTTGTAGTAACTGCCTCCGTGGTTCTCGTTACAATAACCGTGACCATGGTGACCATGACAACGGTGACCACGTGACCATCACTTGAAAATGCGTGATTTCACTGTTAATTCGTCGAATGACGTCAAAAAAGAGCAGTGACCACGAATACCCCTCAACTCACAAGTAACGTGGTTGAGTGGTAACTACTTTCGTGGTTCTCGTTACAATTACCGTGACCATGGTGAACATAACCATAGTAACCACGTGGCCATAACTTATAAATGCATGATTTCAGTGTTAATTCGTCGAATGACGTCAAAAACGAGCAGTGACCACGACTACCCCTCAACTCATAATTAACGTGGTCGTGTGGTTACTGCCTTCGTGGTTCTCGTTACAATTACCGTGACCATGGTGAACATAACCATAGTAACCACGTGGCCATAACTTATAAATGCATGATTTCAGTGTTAATTCGTCGAATGACGTCAAAATAGTGCAGTGACCACGAATACCCCTCAACTCACAAGTAACGTGGTTGAGTGGTAACTACTTTCGTGGTTCTCGTTACAATTACCGTGACCATGGTGAACATAACCATAGTAACCACGTGGCCATAACTTATAAATGCATGATTTCAGTGTTAATTCGTCGAATGACGTCAAAAACGAGCAGTGACCACGACTACCCCTCAACTCATAATTAACGTGGTCGTGTGGTTACTGCCTTCGTGGTTCTCGTTACAATTACCGTGACCATGGTGAACATAACCATAGTAACCACGTGGCCATAACTTATAAATGCATGATTTCAGTGTTAATTCGTCGAATGACGTCAAAATAGTGCAGTGACCACGAATACCCCTCAACTCACAAGTAACGTGGTTGAGTGGTAACTACTTTCGTGGTTCTCGTTACAATTACCGTGACCATGGTGAACATAACCATAGTAACCACGTGGCCATAACTTATAAATGCATGATTTCAGTGTTAATTCGTCGAATGACGTCAAAATAGTAGGACAGTGACCACGAATACCCTCTCAACTCACAAGTAACGTGGTTGAGTGGTAACTACTTTCGTGGTTCTCGTCACAATTACCGTGACCATGGTGACCATGACCATGACAACGGTGACCACGTGACCATCACTTAAAAATGCATGCTTTTAGTGTTGATTCGTCAATGACGTCAAAATATAGCAGTGTCCACGACCACCTCTCAACTCAGTAGTTATATGGACCTGTCCCTTGTGGTCCTAACATTTAATGAATAAAAAATGATCAATATTGTGATAAAGTAATCCATTTGATCGCTAGTGTTTCATGTCGATTCTAAACAAATAGAGTTGAAATTAAAGAGTGTTTCAATTAACAATCATAGAACTTTGGATATCGTTATCAGAATTCATTGCAAAATAATGCATTAAAAAGCTCATCAAAAACTACATCTCTCATGACTAGACATCTATAATATTTTTAATTAAATTAACATTTAATGAATAAACAATTTAAAAAGATTTTTATTTTTATCATATTACATTATGAATTTCTCATAGATTTACAGGAAAATTAATAGTTCACTTAATCTTCGAACGATAAATTACTTAATAAAGTCCACAGTTCAAAGAAGAGTGTATTAACAGGTACGTCTTTTACCATTTCTATTTGCGAAAACGGGCTTCCAGAACCAATCAATACTTTCTTAGAGACCATCTCCATTAACGGATTAAGTACTTTGGATGAACCAGGTTTTACCTTAATTGGTGTGGAGACCGAGTTTATCAGATATTTCTGGTCAGGTCAAAGTCTCTGTATAATCTTGCTTGTTGGCGAATACCAAAAGTATTGCTACTTTAATATCTCCTCAGCGATTTTCTTGTGAAGCTCTTCTCTATCATCATACATTTATCTCTATTGTTAGAATCAATGACGATGATAAAACATTAGATGTTCTGGTAATAGTGTATCCAGAGTAGTTTTATTTTGTTTTGACCACCTACATCCCAAAATATGAAACTTAAATTCTTGTATTCAAAAATCTCTACTCTTAAGTTTATGGTTAGAATTGCTGCGACTACTCTCACCGAGCTTGATCTCTTAAAGGATTATGATCTTACCATCTGCATCGATACCCACCATGAGAATACTAATTTCAATTTTTCTTAATTAGTCATTATCAGACTTTAGTAAACATTAAACCCATTTTCTTAGTTTGTGATTGTAATAAAATTTGATTTATTATAATTCAATTTTATGCTTTATTAAGTATATTTCTAACTACCTTCACATTTCAAATATACTTGCTTAAAAATAAGATAAAACGAAATTGGAGGCTATATTTTATTTAAATATATTTTAATAAATTATAAAGATTTTATAAAAAATTAAAAGAATTACATATTTTTATGTATGGGCAGGCAACTTCTCCCCTGAACTATCCCCACAATGGCACAGTCATAAATTCCAAGACTTTTACCTAAACCCTTACCATTTTATCAAGTTCACCATCAATACTAATCTATTGAAATTAAAGTGTGAACTACTCTTCTTCAATAGAATAGCTGAAGGTCAAGATCTCACTCATTTTTGATATGCTTTTTAATTACTTCTCAATTGATACCATCTCATTCACTGTCAGCATTATTTTCATAACTACTTTAAGATCAATCACTGTTGGCAAAAATACTATTAAACTAACTAGTTGGGATCATAAAAATTTAAATCTAATATAGAAAATATAAAATTTTCAATTTAAAAAGTAGAATTAAATTTCTTTTTTCAGTAGATGATGTTTACGTTATTAAAGATGACCTCGGCTCAATTATCACTGCAGATCATGCCTTTTTAACCTAATTATAAACTTCTACAATGAAAACTCATCGATTATCATATCATATGTAGAATCTCACTGGCACCACCATCGACAGCATTTTAAATTAAATTTTTATCTATAAATATTAGTAACATCCCTAAATTTAATGATCTAGATTTATATAAAAAGCTAAGCTATTTTGATGATATTTTAATGGATGTAGCTAGGTAAAAAAATGTAATATAGGAACTTTTATGCTTTTTAAATTTGTTTAAACTGCCAAAATCCTCAAGACTGCTTTACCAGCATTTTAACTGGACATCGAAACCTTGTAATAGCTATTGTTGTTAATCAAACCAAAGTCAATCACAGCGAGAACACAAACTGCTTAACTAGACTTCATATTATTAAAGAAAATCAAATTAGTAAATATAAATGCTATTCATTTAATATAATTATACTTCAAGTTTAACTTTACTGCTTATCCCAAGGCATTTGCCCACCTTATAAGAATGGAGGAACTGCTCGTAAGAAGATCGATTCAACTTAAACCGTTGCCTCATGATCGTTAATAACATTATTCTAACGTAACTTTTTTTTACTTCCTTAAATTAATTATTGAATAATATTTGAATTTTTAACTGTTCAAGCCAGAATGCATATTAAAAGAAGATATGCTAAGAATTATAGCAAAATTGTTTATAAATCAATAACAAATCTATCTGATCAAAATTAACGTTCACTTCTTGCTTCTTACAAAATTACTATTTTAATTTTGTAGGAATACAATCGATTTGGGAAAATGAATTAAAAATAAATTATTAATTAATTAAATTCGTGGCAGTTAATATCTGGAAACCTAGACAATATGGTACATGCTCGATAGAGAATCCAAAATCAACTTGACTTTACTATTGGCGGTACACCTCTATCGCATCCATGAAGCGAGATAAACTGACTTTAATTTTGGCATTAAATTGAACTAAACAAATCACAAAAAATTAAAGTCAGTTTATCTCGCTTCATGGATGCGATAGAGGTGTACCGCCAATAGTAAAGTCAAGTTGATTTTGGATTCTCTATCGAGCATGTACCATATTGTCTAGGTTTCCAGATATTAACTGCCACGAATTTAATTAATTAATAATTTATTTTTAATTCATTTTCCCAAATCGATTGTATTCCTACTACAATATTAGATATGATTAATCTATATATTGTAAATTGACTTGTAGCAAATTATTATTGATTATTACAAAATTTATTTTAGTTAATGATTTAAGAATCAAATAAATTTATCATTCATTAGTTTGTACTAAAATCAAACCATCAATCTTAGTCGTGACGTAGACTTATTTGAGTGAGTTGACGTGGCAATTTCGTGACGTGGTAGTCCTGAAGTAGAAAACTCCGAAAAAACCACCTCCGCTATCACCTAGTTTCTTCCTTAATCAAGATGTTGCCAGCATAACCTGAATAACAGAGCTCTAGAAATCCGACAGGATGATAGGGCGTGGAGAAAAACGCTTACCGGTCCCATCGCTGCTGGGAGACGTAATTCCTGTCCTTTCGCTGTGGTAGCTTAAGTATCCTAACCAGGTGTGGGAGAAAAATCCTTATCGTTGGCTTCTATGGTTTTCTTCTTCTCACTTTTGAAGGCAGAGCGTACCTTCATCCTGCTCCCTATTACCTAGGAAACTGAACTCTAGCGAGTAAACTCATCTATGCAGGGAAATCTTAGGATCTAGCCCACTCGAAGATTAAATAGCTGACAGATTGAACCCCTCCGACTGGTCTCTATTGCGTTGCGCCCAGCAACCCCCTACCTGCCCTCGATAGGCCTTAGTGTAGTACAAAGCTTTATTAGAAAGTCCTAAGTGAGATTGGTACCTCTCCAAGCAATTAATTTTCTAATTTAATATTTTTTTAAAAAAATTTATTAAATTTTATCTTCCCTATTATTCAATTAAAATTTAGCATATTCATAAGTAATGTAATAAAAAAATGATAATTATTCTGATAATAAAAATTATAATTTTAATTAAAATTATTTTAATCTAATTTTTATAATTATACCTACATGTTATTATTTTAGAAATAAATTTCCTACCAATCATTATAATTTAAGTACACAATAATTGTCAATTAATCATACAATAACAGTCATGCAAAATTGTGGAACTCCTAATAGAATTTAGTTATTTAAATATTTGTATAAAGAAGAGCAGAGATGAATAACATCAAACAGATAAAATATAAATGAATACTAAACTTTTATTGATAATTTATAAGAAATACAACAGTATTTATTCAAAAAATTATGGGTGATGGAGGAATCTCAATAATCAAAATATTGTTACAACATTTAAGTATTAAGAATAAAAAGGAGAGCATCAATAAGAGCAATATTAGTAATACCCAATTATATAAAACCAGATAACTCCTACATACTTAAAATCCTTTACAATAACCAATACTAAATAAATTCAAAAGACAAGTAAAAGTTGGTATTCTACTAAGATTGAATCACTCGTCCTTCTTCATAAAAACTTTACCTTAAATATAAAATTGGTAATTATATTATAAAATTAGATAACAATGAACTAAAATTCTTACAAAAACTCTAAGTTTAATTTGTTAAAAACAAGAGCAATTTTATCAGAAAGTAAAATTCAAATTCATAAAATGTATTTATAATTTTTTTAAAAATAAGTTGAAAAGTTTAATTGAATATGAAAACCAGATAATTGAATGATAATTTTTAACTTGATAGATAAAATGTCTAAAGCTTAGCATCTTTCAAGTGATCTTAATTGATATCTTCTGCATGAATGAATTTTTTAATTGCCTTTTCTTACTAATATTACAACTACTACTACTGCTACTACTCTCATAGTGTAGACTTTAGTTCCTCTCTGACTGACTAAACATACTTTTAAATAATTTAAAGTTATTAAAATTGAAGATTACTTGCAAAGTGTTTCTTAATGAAATATTCTACATCCTGTTCAGTTTTCATTTTAAGTAAATTTAATAACTTATCTATTTCAAATTATAATTTATAATTATCAATGAGTACATAAACAAGTTAAAATTGAATTAATTTTAATTATTTTAATTTATATGTTAGAAATATTATAAAGAGTTATTTCGTTAGTTTAGTTATAATAAATGAGTTAAAGTAGCATTACTATGAGTAAAACGAATAATTTAAGGCTACCTATGAAATCCGGGGCTTTTAATTTGAAATATTACAGTATATAACACTTAAATGATTTAGAAGTTATCATAAAAATACCCATTTACTATGTAATGAAATTAAAATTTAAAACACAATTATTTTAGTAAATTAGACGTACGACTTAATTCACAATTAGCTTAGGTCATTTTATATTTTATTTTGAGAATAACAAAAAATATCAATTGAATTATTGATAAACAATGTTTATAAACTCACTAATAATGAATTCATAAGTTTTAAAAAATAAGAATTTTCGTTATTATAATTTGATAACAATAGTAAGAATCAACACCTTAAGTTCCCTTTCATTAAGAATTTTAAGGAAGTAATTGAATCAATGAATCGAAACTTGAATAAATCAAATTTTGTTTCTTTTTAGCTAGTTTTATCATGTGATTTCACTCCTATTAATTTAGCTAATTGATATAGATTTAAAATACCCTTTAATAAATATTAATTTATTATTAAAATAGTTTATTATTACTATTGAGCGAGGATAGATGTGGAGAATGCATTCAAAAGGCAAGGGAATGGCTAACAGCAACCATAGCTGGTAAGTTGAGCTGCTGCAAGAGTAGGAGAGGGAGAGGGACATGGCACACCAGGGGAAAGCTTAGCCACGAGTGGCAGCTCTAATCTGGGTTCGAAAGTTGCAGTCTTTAAAAACTCTAATCTTAAGAGAGCTGATGGAGGTTTTGCAATGGGAATTACAGGAACCAAATTGAAGAGCTTCTACTAAAAAACAAAAACAATAGTGGAAGTGAAGAAAAATACAGAATAGTTAGAACTTTAGCAATGGGAGATGGTGCAAATGATGTAAAAATGATTAACACAGCCCAAAGAATGTTGAGCTAAAAGCTTGGGTAAAGCCCCCAAGATGAATATTGACTCTGCTAAGTTGGTCCTAAAGTGGCTTAAGCGCGACAGCAGTAATACACTCATCAACAAGAATCGCAAGACTGGTAACGAAATGGCGCTCAATAATAATTAATTATAATATATTTTAAGAAAAATAGTTGATTGTAATAAAATGAGTAATACTAATACGAATACTTTAAAAGATTAAGATGGTGGAGATGTATCACTCACAAAAAATGTAAGTCACAAAAACATATCTATCTTTTTTATTTTATAGAGGACCTACCTGGTAAGAACAGTGACAGACTTGAGCATAGTCTTCGCAGAGGAATATAAAAGGTTAGGAATGGCGTGAGAATCATTAATCATGGTGATATATATTGTGGTGAATTTAAAAATGATCAAGCTTTTAAAGTTGTTCTTCTTCCATTTTGTTTTAAAAGTATTCATATTAGTATTACTCATTTTATTATAATCAACTATTTTTCTTAAAATATATCATAAATATATTATATATAATTAAAGTCTAGAAATTAAATTTTGATCTCTAGATTTTTGAATTTACCTATAGTTACTTACTACTACTACTCCTAATTTAATATTTAATGTGATATTTGCATTGTATTAAAAATATTTAAAAAAACATCAACCATTAATACTTAATTAAAATTACTTAACGACTTAATCTCAAAGCATAATAATTGTAGCAAATGCAAAAAGCTAGAAAATAATTTCTTTTGTTACTTTTATCAAGCAATTTTAATAAAACCAGTTTGTATAGACTTTAATATTTTTATTAATGTTTAATTATTTATTTAACATTGAATAAAGCGTTTTCTGTATTGAACAAATAAGCAGAGTATGCCCTAAATCAGTAACTAAATAATCTACAATAAAGCATATCCCTCTCATAAATAAAACTTCTAATCTCAATAAAATCATAGAAAATCTACAAAATAATTTCCGAAAATCTAAACAATTGAGTAATTACAGATAGAAGAATCAGAAACTTCATCAATAATGTTCGGTCTATCCAATTAGAAAAAAGAGACAGTGTATAATTAAGTGAAGAAGAACATGATAATGACGATGAGTAAGATGAAAACTAATACTTTGATAAGGAGTATTACTAAAAATGAAACTTCCTTTTAGGAAACAGCCTGTCAATGATTGCATTAGGAAAATATAAGGAGATCTTAAATATAAAACGAAATTAATGATATATTTAAGTTTAGAATTAACTTAAGAAAAAATAGTATCTAAGAACAGATTATATAATTCATCAATTATCCTTCATAGATATCACCATTTGCTCATTCCTGCCTTTTTTTAATTTTTTTCACCAAGTCTTTTGAGTCTTTAGTAAAGGTACCTAAAATCATGGTGATTTATATTGCTGAATAATAAATTACTTTGACTTTCTTTTGTAACTAATAAATTTAGTAAAAAATTAACAGCTCCGGCAACTTTATCTTAATTTTATAATTTAGATTTTACATATTTATCTTTTTTATTAAAAAATATATTTTCTATAAATAATTATTATCTCCTTGATAAGGAACTACACAAGACTGAAAGAAAACTTCAAAATAATTAGATGAAGACCTAATTGAAGACAGTAGCATTTAAAAGAGATCGTCGAAATATTAATCCAATTAGAAGGTAAGTTAGATAAAGCATTTTCTACTTCTTCAAATGATTAATAGAGCAGTGTAAGAGCTTTGAACGCAATTATTGTAGGAATACATTTAATTTGGGAAATTAATATGAAATTAAATAATTAAAATATCAAAATCTTGGCAGTTAACTTTCTGGAAACCTGGACAATATTGTACTTGTTCGATTGAGAATTCATAATTAGCTGGACTTTATAATTAGGGGTACCCCTCTATCGCATTTCTAGAGCGAAATAACTCGACTTAAATTTCGGGTGATTTGTTTAGTTGTTTTTAATGTAAAAATTTAAGTCGAGTTATTTCGCTCTAGAAATGCGATAGAGGGGTACCCCTAATTATAAAGTCCAGCTAATTATGAATTCTCAATCGAACAAGTACAATATTGTCCAGGTTTCCAGAAAGTTAACTGCCAAGATTTTGATATTTTAATTATTTAATTTCATATTAATTTCCCAAATTAAATGTATTCCTTCAATAACTTATTAGAAGATTGCAATTTTTTTGGTTCTCAATTATTGGTTTAAAGTAAATGGTGAGGCTACTTGGAGAAAGTGATGGAGAACTTACAGTTCTACCAATTATTCACACATAAAGTAATGTTCAGCATGTTATTACTAGAGTTATAACCATAATATTGATAAAATAAATATTTAAAAATATTAAAAATAGAGAACTGCAAATGTAGAATAAATTAATTAAATCCTAACTGTTTTTATTTTGAGATATTTGTAATTATATTTTAATTTATAAAGAGACTATATTCAAAATTAATTTTAAACATATTTATAAAAAATACTGCAAAAGATTAAGCCTTTTCAAAATTACAAGTTTTTAAAAGGAGTGAAAGTTATCTTACTAACTTCAACAAATTAACCAGTAAAGTGCTAACCTTTACTTCAAGACTCAGCTATGATATCAGCAGCAGCTCAAAACTAGCAGTTATCAACATTTTTTTTCAAGATAGCACACTAATTGATTATGCAATTATTAGTACAAGTGCATTATTAAAGCAATTGTAATCTAACCCAGGCGAAATCTTTGCAATCAGATAGAAACATCTTGATGAATTCTATAGGTAAATCAAAGTTGGAACAATCAATCACTCACTTGATATATGATTAAACTATTGCAAAAGAATGCACATTTTTTTTGTGAGGTTAAGATAAATATATTAAAATTTGTGTAGCTCAGTGATGATATCTAGCCAATGTGAAAAAATTAGCCAATAAGATTTAGTGGAAGGAAAAGACATTTGAATAATAGATAGATTCTCTAAAAATCTCTAGAAAGATTAAAAACTTGCTATGTTTGAATAGAAGTTTGAGTTAAAGAGCGTTTCATGGTAACATATTGTCATTAACTATGTGGAGGCATGATCGCAGTTTAAGATTTCAGAGATCAAGCAGTAGTTTACTAAATCAAAATCAAAGCAGATCTCTTTTAAGTATTAAACTTCTCATATGATGAATTTATGGACAAATAGCATTTCAACCTGAAACACCATACTAGAGTAGCATCTTCAATGTAAATAGAGTCAAGGGCGAAATTAGCGGAGAGAGAAAATAAACAGGGATTCAATAGAGTGGAAATGGTGTTATAGTATTTTTGGAAAGAACAAACAACAATCTAATAATATCAGCAGCTACCATGATATTAAACTTGATATTGCATTTAAAATAATAAAATCATAAGGATGCTTATGATAAGGTTGAAAATGTTGGGAGATCGCAAAGAGCCAAGAAATAAGAAATAATAACAGCAATAGTATAAAAAGCCTCAAAAATTTTGAATAAATATTGAAAAAAACTACTTTGAAATTTCTTACTTAAACAACCAACAATTGAATATATATCATAATTATTTAGACATTAAACTATAATTAGAAGTATCTAAAAATTAATGTAATTAAGATTAGATTAATTGATTCTGCATTTGCAGCTCTCTAATTTTACTATATTTTATGTATTTTATCAATATTTTATTTTTTCTAAAATTTAGATAATTTTATGTAAAATTAATAGTCACATTTAAGTTTTAAGATTAGAGATTTAATTGGTAAATAAAATAATATTATGAATGAATAAATGATAAATGCAATTAATCAAATAATATTATTCATTTTTACTAAAATATATAAGATATTTTGATTAATAAGATTTTCATATATTTGTAATCATAATTTTATATTTTTAAAATTCACAAAAAATTAAGGGAAGACAGTTTAATAAGATAAATATCAATTTTCAATAAATTTAATAAATGCTAATGTGAAATTTACCCAAATAACTCTATTGCAATAATTATAAGAAAATATCTATAAAAATTTAACCCAGTTATATTGAACATTTAGTCCTTAGAAAACACATCTGAAAGAAGGCAATAAGGGCTATTTTCAATAAAAGAAGTCTAACTATCAAGATAAAGCAAATTACTTTCTCTATCTGTGGAGATGAAGAGTCATGAATTCTATAAGAACGAATGATACTCTTATCTTCAAAAAAGATAAAAGAGATAGCTATTGAAAGAAATTTCTCAAGAATAAATGATGAAAGATTAGAAGCATTCAATGACACTAGTCGTCGTCTAATGAAGCCACTATAAAAATCAAATGTATAAGTAGCTTTATACTAATTGTTTTATAAATAAATTAAGAATTCTTAAGCAAGGAATCCTAATATTTTATTTAAAATAAAAAAATAAATTTTCTTTATATAAAAATGTTAATTTTCCCTTTTCATGATATTGATATAAATGAAGAGCAAGTCACTTCTATTCCATAAATTTATAACTAAAAATCTTTTGATAAGTACTCTTTAATTTATAAGCATGAAAAATTATGATAATCAATTAAAAATTTAAGATATAAAGAAAATAAATACGACTAAATACGACTAAACTTGTCAAATAAGAAGTGAATGGAAATACTTAAACCACAGTTTTTCTCATCATTCATCATATTTTTGAAATAAAGTGAATTTAAATTATAAATTAATCAAATATATTAAAAAATGAAAAAATGACTGATCAGAGGCCTCTGTGCCATTCAATAAATAAGTAAGTTACAAAAAAGATATCTAACATTTTAATTTTACAGGGTTTGCAGCTGGTAAGACTGGAGGCGTCAACGAACAGGGAGTTCACAAGGTCACACAGAGAGGAGCACAGGATGGCAAAATATTGAATGATGATGACGATGACGAAGAGGATGAGGAAGACGAAACGTTTTTTTTAGATATACTATTTTCATTATTGCTATTACTATTCTTACTATTATTTATTCATTCTTAATTTAATTTCAGCTTATTTCAAAAAAATTATGATTCTAGTAACTTTCATAATATCTCTGAAAGCTTACTAGATTTAGTTTTAGTCTTTTCTAAAGCTTATGCGCATTCTCCTCTAAAGTCTTCAGCTTATTCTTACTGGGTTATATCTTTAAGAAATATTTATTTAGATCTGTTTTTTCAAACCTTATTAATCTTAATTATATTCTAATTATTTTATGAATACATTCGATTTCTAAAATTATATTATAGATAATTAATAAATCATTGCAGTTAACTTTCTGGAAACAATACAATTTGGTGCTTGTTTGATATAGAATTGAGAAATAGCAGGACTATACTAATAACGGTACCCTCTAACGTGTCCCTAAAGTAGAGTTAACTTGACTTTAAATTTTTTGTGATTTATTTTGTTGTTTTTAATGTTCAATTTAAAGTCAAGTTAACTCTACTTTAGGGACACGTTAGAGGGTACCGTTATTAGTATAGTCCTGCTATTTCTCAATTCTATATCAAACAAGCACCAAATTGTATTGTTTCCAGAAAGTTAACTGCAATGATTTATTAATTATCTATAATATAATTTTAGAAATCGAATGTATTCATAAAATATCTTCTTTAAATCTTTAATTAATATTAATATTTCAAGAAAAGGCATTTTTAATATGACAGTGAGAGGGCTTGTCTGAAATATTATTATTTTTATAAAAATTTTTATTTCTATATTTTAATTTTTTTATAAATATCTCTCTGATTGTACACAAATCTATTCTCTTAAATAAATTACTTTTAGTTTTTTTATGTTTATGTATATTTGATTCTTAGATGATAAAAACCACTGGTAATTTAATATTATATTGTGATCTATTATGAATGATCAACTTTTAGCAACTTAACTGTCAATTCTAATGAATTGACAAACACTACTGTCATTATTATGGATCTTTTGCCGCATATTAAGAATGCATTATTAAATAAGTAAAATTAACCTCGATTTATCACAAATTATTTATGATAAATAAAAAGAAAAATAGAAGATAATAAGAATATAATTAAGATTAATAAGAATACTTTTAATGGAGAAGATGTTGGAACAATTACACTTACATAAAAGCAAGTTACAAAAGCATAACTAAACCTTTTGATTTTAGAGAATCTATTTGGTTAGAGTTGTTGTAGACATGGAAGGAGACTTCGTAGACAGTGCTCAATAAGACACTAAAACTAATTCTAGCATGCTGACGGAGATATTTATGAGGGTGAATGGAGAGATGGCGAAGCTGTTTAAGTTATTCTATTTCCATTTTCTACAAGTATTCTAATTAATCTTAATTATTTCTTATTATCTTCTATATTTCTTATTGAAGATTTTGATTAATATCAATTAATTGCAAAAAAAGTTAATCTTTAAAATAAAAAAACCAGAATAGTCAACAAAAAAATATTTAAAACATATAAATTAGGAAAAAATAATTCTCCTATCTTTTATTTATAAATTTATTAATGTTAATTTAAAGATCTCTTATTAAAAATTTGGCTTCATCAATAGAAAATGGTGAAATCTACAGATACTCTAACTGATGAGAATACTATAAACCAAATAAATAGCTCACAAATATAAAACTCAAGAGCTCTACACAACTAATGATTCAAATATATAATTTTCACAAACAATCTTATTTGATAAAAAAAATAACCATTAAACTACATTTATTTAAAATCAATCAAAAGCTCCAACTCGAGCATGTTCTTGTGAAACTTTAAGAACATTACTTGCAATCAAACTAATTTTCTTTAAATTTCCTGAAGTATAACCAATTCCTAATTAATCATTTTACCAACAGAAAGTTGAACACATTTTCGATCTATATTAATTTAAATGGCAGAGAAGAAATAGTAAGTTTAGAAATATAATAATAGTACTCTGATAATATTATAAATATAAAATAACAGAATCTCATATTTGCTATTATTATTTATGTAATTTCTTAAATTACTTAATTAAAACTCTTTTAAATCATAAGTATGAAAATCCTTCCACATAAATTAAGACAAAGCGTCATTAAAATGATAAGTATATTTTGATTTAAATAACAGATTTTTCTTCCACCAAGCATGAATCAGAAATAAAGGTTATAAGTAATAAATGGATTCATTTTATTTACAGTAGATTCACAATATAATAATAAACATTAAGGCTTCATAATTTCAATATAAATTACAAAGCTAAGGGTGCTATAAAAACCTCTAATGATTATCTAAAAAGTTGATATAATAATAAGATTCATTATTTATAATAGGAATTTTAATATAATAATTAAAGACTTATTATATTAAAAGTATATTTTAAAGAAGTAGGTGAAGGTAGATTATTCACAAAAAATATCAGCTACAAAATAATATCTATAATTTTTATTTTTTTAAAGGTTACCTGATAAACCACAGATGCTCCCAGAGAGGTGCTAATTAAAAACTACATAGTAGGGTATTTAGAAGTTATTAAAGATATTGAAGATAATAAGTATGAAAGACGAAGATGAGAAAGATGAAACGGTTTCATATACATTCCAATTTTTATTTGTATAATAAGTATAATAATTAATCATAATCTAAATTATTACAAATTATTATTTTTACAATTCATAGATTAATAAAGGTTAATGTTATAAATAAACTGTTAAATTATGGAGATAGAGAGAGCAACAGCTCATAACTATTTGAGCCTCTATTAAATATTCCATTTAAGAAAAGAAAAATATCTCATGATGCGATGAAGAAATCTGATAAGTAAGCTAAAGCCTGTTAGTAAGTTGTGCATCAGCACTATTATAAATAATAAAATTTTAGGTTTGTTTGGTCACATAAAATTTGCAATTAAATTAACTTAGCAATTATTATTCTATTTTTTCCTTATTTTAGAGAGGGCTAACCACATTCATTGCTAGAGATAGGGTAAAATTTTAATAGCATTGATTTTGGAAATTTGGTGCTAATCATAATTTAAGTAAATCTTTTTAAGCAATCTCAAGTATTTATCACATAATGTTGTTCAAATTGTGTCTATCTATCTATTTAAAAATTCTTTATAAAAGTTTTATAGCCTCATGTCTTAAGGATCTTTTAAATCTGAAGTTAATCCCATTTTTATATTTATAATTTAAACTAGTAAAAAAGATTTAAGAACAAAATATATTAAATACACAAGTATCTTAAAATAATGAATTACTGATTAATATGTTTAAAGCATTATAATATTTTATTAAAGAAACAATTTTATTAGTATAGAATAAAAAGCACCGTTCAAAACCATTGGTAATTTTAGGTTTAACATTATTAATGAACCTCAATTATCTTTTTTTTCTTCAAATTCTAGCTTGAAATATTTTTATATATTATTACTTTTCTTTTAAAGCTTATTGGAAACTAATACGGACTTTACGCTGGGCTATGTAGTTATTTAGATTTGTATTTCAATCTTTTGACTTTGACGCTGTCAATAAACTCAACTAAGTAGGTACAAGAAGACCAGTTTAGCATCTGCCTGATACATTATTGTTTTTTTCCCTATTAACATTCGTGATCTAACAATAAGGATAACTTATTATAAAAAAATTAAAGATTTAAGAATGTTCTTAAACTTATTTACAAGAATAATTTTATATCGAATAATAGGTAATTCAAAGAGTTTTTACAAATTAATAATCAATAATACTATAATAGTCTGAGCGTATTTATACATATTATACTATAATTAGTTTTTATTAATTTATTGCTTTAACTGATAAGTCCTTAAAATAACTATATTCATCATGTAAATTGACAACACTTATTTTAAAGTAATATGTGCTATTATGATTCATCTCAAAAGTTATAATAGAATAAAATATACAAACAACAGTCTTGAAGTTAGCAATCTTGCAGAAATATTATTCTAATTCTCAAATAACTACCATCAAAATTTTTTATGGCAAACTTAAGTAAGATATTATCTATTTCAATATTTTCAATTAAGTATGCAAGAAGCCCTTTATTTAAAAAGGGAGTAAGAATTCGTAATAATTAGAACATCAAATATACTCAATCAACTTGTTTTACCCCAGTTAAACTCAAAATAAAAACCACAACATGCATTTCAAATGTGGGTAGTAACCCAAGATAGATTGCAATAAATCAGTAAATTAATAATAATACCAAAAATGCATTGAATAAATTGGTAAAACACTTCATTAACCAAAATAGATAAAAACAAGGCAATAAGTACCATACAAACTCAAAAATGAGTATTAGTGATCTATATTGTTTTCATAAAAAATAATTTTTTTCCTATGTAGATAAGTTTACTTCAACATACTATAACTTTAATCATGAAACTATAGAATAATTAGTTTGTTAAAGTTTTATAACATTTTCTCATTCTAAATTAAGAAAAATATTATTATGTATGTAAAACATAATGTTTTTAAAGGAAAATTTATTGAATTAGAGATTAATAAGGGTCACTCTTGGCAAATGTTTGATAAGAATTATAATTATAGGAAGAAAAAAAAATAAAATTTATAAATACAAAAAAAATCACTATTAATTAAGAAATCTATTATTAAATTAGATTGAAACTTGCTCTGAGGGTAAAATGATATACTTCCTCAACAAGGCAATCTAGAAGAATCCTGACCTTATGGAGTCTCTATACCTCATAAGAAGACTACCCTCACACTCACTCAAAAAGATAGTGTAGGGACTATACTAAGCTTATTTAGCAGGATTCGATAAAATCTCTAGAGGCTACAAAATTATCTTACTAAACCTATTTAACCAGATACTAAAACAAAGAATAGAACTGAGACAACTAATTATACTTAAACTACAACATACCTCATTCAGACCCACCCATCAATAATAGCACTAATTTGATATAGAACTTATGCTAAACCCATATCTACAGGAGTCTAACTAGGTTTTTGTATACAAACAAGAACTCCAACTCACATTAATATAATCAATCTTTACAGCCATAACGCTTGTTTTCACGAACCCAACTAATATTAAACACGTGTTAAAAATTAAAGAATGGCACTCAAGACTGGTACTAAATACCTCCCACCAAGCAAATGTTATTGAACTTCCTATCAAACTAAGCACTGACATAGTTATTCTAAAACAAATGGAGGTATTTTAAGAAGTTGAATTCAAAGATGTCTCAGTCTCAGAAAAACTAAACTAAATTAACAAGTAAGACCCAAAAATGTCCCAATAATCCACCTAAGCTTACTCCCAAGAAATACTAATGGATGATGAGTTTAAGATCATTCAAAAGGGAACTAGCCCTTACCCAATAAACAACCTCTCATAATCAAGTGCATAACAGGTATAACCAAGAAATTTAATCAGTGACGCAGGCACTTAAACCAATGACGCACTTACTATTTAATAATGAAAGAAATCACATTAAATAATTAATGATTTAAAATTCAAATATATGGAGGCCAAGGATATTAAGGGACTTGTCACAGAACAATATTGGACTGAGCTTGAAGTAAACAACCTTACAATAATTGCTCTAATCGCATTACCCACAAACACATACAATGAGCTAGACCTAAATCAACAATAAGACTGGCAAGTCTTCGGCCAAAACTTAACAAAAGATGTTCTAAAAATTCCAATCATATATTAAAGTCTCTTATGCTGGAGTAAACTTGACAAAACAAAGGTCTGACTAGTGCTAGAAAACTAAGACCTAGAAACAGAACCCCCAGAAAAATGGTTCTAACTCATGACAAATACCCCTTAAACTAGTGGATATATATCTACAGGAGTAGGAATTATCAATGATGACCCAGAAGCTTACAAATATCTGATGTACGTAGACTAGATCTTAATACAATCAGAAGGTATTTCAAGACCCATAATGCTACATTCACTAGCCTTCATAACAGGCATCATTTTTAACCTAATAGAAGAAGACTAACAAATAGATATTATCAATCTCATGAATGAATTGTTTGACAAAACAATAAGCCTCACAGGAAGAAGAGATATTATCTTTGAGGAAAAGTTGAAGGGCTACTACAACTTCAATCCCCTCCTAAAAGAAATTCTGGATGTCGATAAAAAAGTACAACCAGATTAATGATTAAAAGGCCTTGACACTTACATATATTAGCATATATAAAACCACATAGATCAATTAAGACATGAGAATTGGGGTTAAGAAAAATTAAATTAAGAATTAATTATGATTGGCGTATAATTATAATGTTTGGGCTAATTATTAAAGCTATTGGCTCGATTAATTTTCCTTATAAAATAATCCAATAAGAGTGTGTAAATTTGATTTTAGCCTAATTATTTATATTATTAGCAAATTATAATTAATTTTTAATCTAATTGTTCTTAACCCCAATTCTGATGTCTTAATTGATCAATAGGGTTTAAAAAGATTGGGGGTCACAAGAGACCTCAATGTAATCGTATTATTATTATTATTATTATTAAGAAATCTAAATTTTTGGAATTTAACAAAAAAGATAAAGTATTCATTATAAAGCAAACAAATAATATTATTATGCAAAAAAAATCTATTAATTTATGCAAAATAAATTTATCAATAAGAAAAAAAGTACTTTTAAAAATGATTGATAAAATATGTAATGATATATAAAGTTATAAAAACCTGCATTAAATGAATAAAATAAAAAAAGATAATTAAAAAAATTGTGAAAACATCAAATTAAAAAAAAAAACATAATAAAATTATATATAAAAAAGATAATTAATAGAATTCGAATATAAAATTATAAAATATATAAATAAAAAATAAAAATAAAAAAATATTGTGGTACATAAGAAATCAGTTGAAATTCCAAATTCTAGGGTCAAAATGTGGTCGAGTGTACTTCTCATGTCACGTAGTTCCTTTTTATTTCTTCCCTGAACATATTGGATTACTCGTATTCCACTAAATTCAATGTTGAATTTTACGAATATTGAATGATTACGTGGATCGCATCAGTCGTTGTGGAGATATTGCATAAATAAACATTTTCTTGTGCGGAGGAATTTTCCCTCTCGAGTGACACTAAATAAGTGGTTGAGTATGCGCATTCTTTCGCGCAATAGTCTTTTATCTTTTGATTGGGCATACAAAATATAAACATATATGGCATTTCCAATGACGAGGATTACGCAGAAACAATTTTCGTATATTTCCCATCACTGCCAGCTGAGATTTAATGAAAACAAAATGAAGTTTGTTCAAATGCCTTGCTGAACATCAATCGAATTGCGAGGGACACCTCGTAAAACGGGAAAAGTCGATAAGCAGGAAACCAAAGAGGTACAATAGGTAATGGCGGTGACTGGAGCAGATTAAAAATTTGTAAAATTTCAAATGATGAAAGCCTCCTCGATGAAGCAGATATTGGATGTGACAAAAGCACAAAAGAAATAATTGAAAAAAAAATAAAAAAAAATTCACTTTCGTATATTTTTAAAATGCAGTTTTTACCACTAGTGCGAAAAACTAAAATACCCTAATAGACAAAAACTAAAAATACCCTAATAGACAAAAACACAAAAATATATTTTGTATACTATTATATAATAGTAATATTATAAAACAAAAAAAAAATTCTAAAAAATGCGGGCTCTACAGAGCCCGCATATAATTATACTAATAACGCGATTATTACGTTAGAGTGATCCAACATTAGGAAAGCACTAAGATGTGTTTGATTGATGCATGTGAATAATAGAGTGTAAAGGCCTGCCTAGAAGCAATGAATTAAGTGAAAAGCTAATGAGGTGAGCAGGAGAAGGAGGCTGGATTGGGGAGTGGTAGTAAAATAATAGTAGTATTACTTCTATATTTATTCGTCGATGGAATATTTATTTTTATTTTTTTCAATATGTCAAAATTGCCCATTTTGTCATTTCTGATTTTGGGAATTGTTTTTTACCCTGGTTGCAAAATGTTTTTAACAGCAGTGCTCTGGAAATGTGAACAAGCCTATGAGCGTCGAGGGGTTTCGGGGTCGGCCAGAGTTTTCTCAATGTGGTACACAGGAAATCGGTTGAAATTCCAAATTCTAGCGTCAAAATGCGGTCGAGTGTACTTCTCATGTCACGTAGTACTTTTTCATTTCTTCACTGAACATATTGTATTACTCGTACTCCACTAAATTCAATGTTGAATTTTACGAATATTGAATGATTAAGTGAATCGCATCTGTCGTTGTGGAGAAATTGCATAAATAAACTTTTCTTGTGCGGAGGAACTTTTCCCTCTCGAGTGACACAAAATAAGTGGTTGAGTATGCACATTCTTTCGCGCAATATCTTTTATCTTTTGATTGGGCATACAAAATATAAACATATATGGCATTTCCAATGACGAGGATTACGCAGAAACAATTTTCGTATATTTCCCATCACTGCCAGCTGAGATTTAATGAAAACAAAATGAAGTTTGTTCAAATGCCTTGCTGAACATCAATCGAATTGCGAGGGACACCTCGTAAAACGGGAAAAGTCGATAAGCAGGACCAAAGGTCTGATTAGGATGACGGTGACTGGCGCAGATTAAAATTTGTTAAATTTCAAATGATGAAAGTCTCCCGATGAAGCAGATATTGATGTGACAAATGACAAAAGAAATAATTGAAAAAAATAAAAATAAATTTTGTATATTTTTTAAATGCAGTTTTACACTAGGTGCAAAACTAAAATAACCCTAATAGATAAACTAAAAATACCCTAATAGTAAAACGCAAACATATATTTTTATACTATTTATATTAGTAATATTATAAAACTAAAAAAAAATTCTAAGAAATGCGGGCTCTACAGAGCCCGCATATAATTATACTAATAACGCGATTATTACGTTAGAGTGATCCAACGTTAGGAAAGCACTAAGATGTGTTTGATTGATGCATGTGAATAATAGAGTGTAAAGGCCTGCC
Organism: Oxytricha trifallax; assembly: GCA_000711775.1. Lineage (NCBI taxonomy): Eukaryota > Ciliophora > Spirotrichea > Sporadotrichida > Oxytrichidae > Oxytricha > Oxytricha trifallax. Next base: position 1,279 of record ARYC01005128.1, on the reverse strand, counting down.
TAGAAGCAATGAATTATGTGAAAAGCTAATGAGGTGAGCAGGAGAAGGAGGCTGGATTGGGGAGTGGTAGTAAAATAATAGTAGTATTACTTCTAATTATTTGATGGAATTTTTATTTTTATTTTTTCAATATGTCAAAATTGCCCATTTTGTCGTTTCTGATTTTGGGAATTGTTTTTTACCCTGGTTGCAAAATGTTTTTAACAGCAGTGCTCTGGAAATGTGAACGAGCCCTATGAGCGTCGAGGGGTTTCGGGGCTGGCCAGAGTTTTCTGAATTTGGTACATAGGAAATCGGTTGAAATTCCAAATTCTAGGGTCAAAATGTGGTAGAGTGTACTTCTCATGTCACGTAGTTCCTTTTTATTTCTTCCCTGAACATATTGGATTACTCGTATTCCACTAATTCGATGCTGAATTTTACGAAGATTGAATGATTACGTGGATCCACAGCCGTTGTGTAGATATTGCAAAAGTAACCTTTCGTGTGCGGAGGAATTTTCCCTCTCGAGTGACACTAAATAAGTGGTTGAGTATGCGCATTCTTTCGCGCAATAGTCTTTTATCTTTTGATTGGGCATACAAAATATAAACATATATGGCATTTCCAATGACGAGGATTACGCAGAAACAATTTTCGTATATTTCCCATCACTGCCAGCTGAGATTTAATGAAAACAAAATGAAGTTTGTTCAAATGCCTTGCTGAACATCAATCGAATTGCGAGGGACACCTCGTAAAACGGGAAAAGTCGATAAGCAGGAAACCAAAGACACTGATTAGGTAAAGAAGGTGACTGGAGCAGATTAAAAATTTGTAAAATTTCAAATGAGGAAAGTTCGCCCGATGAAGCAGATAGTGATGTGACAAATGCACAAAAGAAATAATTGAAAAAAATAAAAAATAAATTTTGTATATTTTTGAAATGCAGTTTTACCACTAGTGCAAAAACTAAAAAAAATACCCTAATAGACAAAAACTAAAAATACCCTAATAGACAAAAACACAAAAATATATTTTGTATACTATTATATAATAGTAATATTATAAAACAAAAAAAAAATTCTAAAAAATGCGGGCTCTACAGAGCCCGCATATAATTATACTAATAACGCGATTATTACGTTAGAGTGATCCAACATTAGGAAAGCACTAAGATGTGTTTGATTGATGCATTAATAATAGAGTGTAAAGGCCTGCCTAGAAGCAATGAATTATGTGAAAAGCTAATGAGGTGAGCAGGAGAAGGAGGCTGGATTGGGGAGTGGTAGTAAAATAA